>BGPR01021935.1:7862-25911 GCA_013235015.1 Araneus ventricosus
TGTTTTTGAGGAGATCTTGTGACAGACCGGTACATGTATTCTCCGTTTTGTATCATAAATTTTGAATAAAACTTCTTAAATAATAGTACGGACTAGTTAGTAAATGATAACAAATGAGTGATGACAAATTTTATGTCGCTACAGTTCGCTGTGTTGGAGGAGATTTTGTGACAGACCGGCACATGTATTTTCCGTTTTGTATTATAAATTTGGAATAAAAGCAAATATTCTACCTGAAACTTCTTAAATGATAGTGCGGAATAGTTAGTAAATGATAGAAAATGAGTGGTCACAAATTTTATGTCGCTACAGTTCAGTGTTTTGGAGGAGATTTTGTGACAGACCGGCACATGCATTTTCTGTTTTGTATTATAAATTTAGAATAAAAACAAATATTATACCTGAAACTTCTTAAATGATAGTGCGAACTAGTTAGTAAATGATAGAAAATGAGTGAGATGAACTGTATCTTCATTTTCTGCAGTGTATAAACTTGAAGTTCAAAACATCCACTCTTCAAAACCATATTTGCTGAGCTCTGTTATTGCTCTTCTGAATTTCTAAGTTGAGCTTTTCTGACTCTGGAGTTTCATCTTTAAAATTCCGAACGCTAAGAGAGATTTATTACCCTGAAATTTAATTTTCGGATATCGCGTTTGTGATCGAAATCTGAAATGAATACATCCACAATCCGATTCCAAAAAAATGCTATCAGTTTCTCATGATAAATACACGTTTCGTGTTATTTACTGAAAAGTTGATTTTATTTTTTGTCTCTTGCTTATGAAGACAGCAAGTCAAACAAATGAAGATTCTTGGAGAAAGTTGCTCTGGCTTTCTGCCTAATGAAGTTTTCTTCAAAGCGGCGGGGAAAATCCAAACTGCAATTAGACCTTGTCAGTTTATCCTTTTCAACGAGAATACTTTATCCCGTGATTAAGAAACTGTGCTTCAGATCAGATCCAGAAGATGGTTCACCTTTCGGAGTGGAATTAAAACCTCGTTTAGATCTGTTCAAGTGCAGATGCAAAGAGTTTTGACCTCTTCTCTGGATGTTTAGGTGGTGACATAACCTTGCGTCTCCGCGAAATTGTGGATCTTGATACGCAGTTTGGAGATTACGGGGAATTAGCAACAAAATGATGCACTTCGCTGAAATCTCTAAATTTAACCTGCCGCAGACGTGCCAACTTTTTTAGGTGGGGATGGGGAGAAGAGGCTTTTCAAATTTGAAATTTGACTTGGAAGGTTTTAAGGAAAGAAGAGATGGGAAATAAAAAGGACTGCTTTTCACGTATTTTTATTTAACACTTTGGAAGCGGGAAACGTAAAAATACGCTTTTCTCGAATTACCCAACATCAAAATTTTAATTCAAGAATTTGATTTACTTACTAGTTTAGATATGTTGGACATGTTAGTAGATGTGTGCAGAATACGTCCACTTATTCTTTTATGGTATAAACATAAAAGAACCAGCGGGAGTGTTCTCCCCTAAACTTTCTCGTATTCTTCCTCCAAAAGGTGCCGTTTCTCCTTCCCCCGCGTGGCTAAAAAACTTCGAACCTACTGTTATACAGAATCCAATGACTATCAGAAGGTTTTTCATTCTAGTGATTGAAAAATATCTAGGTAGAGAATTCAAAGAGATGCGTACCGATTAAAACGCATCTATCGCACACTGCTAGGTTTCACTCTTGCCGTCTCAAGGACAAACTGACGTAATCGCTCCTTTCGCGAGCACAGACGATTGCTTCCGTACGCATGCGCGTGGAGATAGCGGATTGGTTTCAATGGTACATTATACAGACCGACAGACAGTCAACCCTTTGACGGATTTGGCCCAAACTTTTATACGGACCTACATTCATGACGATAAAACTGTGTACCAAATTTTATCCATCTAGCTATTCAAGTTTTTGAGTTATAATGTTGACATGACTTCGGACATACAGACAGACAGACTTCCCGAAGGACGGATTTTGTCCAAAATTTGATAGAAATCTACAAATTATGTGTAAAGATCACATACCATATTTCGTTCCAGTAGCTCTAATAGTTTTCGAGTTACCGTGTTCACAGACAGACACACAGACAGACATAATTCCAAAATTGTGTTTTTCGGACTCGGGGAGGTCTAAAACGTGGAGATTCGTCAAAATCTCGAGTTCGAATTTTTTGAAGATTACAATACTTTCTCTTTGTATACTTCGTATATGAGAAAGTAAAAAGTGGAATTCAATTTGTAATGAGTTGTCTAGAGAATGGTTATTTGCGCTTGCATCTAATTCGTATACTGCACACAATGTGTTGACTTGCTTCATCTTTGTAAAAATGGAATTCTGTTATTGATTTGTCTCTCGCTTTCTGTTGTTCTGAAATTCTGTGCCGTTTTGTGACCCTGCTGCCAATATGTTATTTTAATAATTTTAGAACTTAATTATCAACTAATCACTTAATACGATTTGTTAACTCTCGGAAATTTTCGATTTTATGAAAAATATATATATCATTCCCCAGACTTTTCTGAACAATTTAAAACAATCCGCTTTAAAAAAATCCCCATAATTATGAAATTTATGAAGAAAAATGTATCGGCTGTTCATCGTAAACATTGAAAATTACCATATCTTTAAAGCGCTATATCTCAAAATGTGTTTTTTTTATATTGCGCGCACAATATCTCAAGAATTATTGAATATTTTTACATAGAGTTTTTACTGAATATGTATTGCGCTATGCTCTACAAATTGAACCACAATTTTTGCATATTTACGTCAAAGAATTTTTGGGGGGAGATAAGAAAAGTTGAAATTTTAACTATTTTTAACATTTTATGTTAAATTCGTATATGAAATAGGAATTAAATTTAAGTGTTAATAAATTGTGGTTCAGTTTCTTAAACAGACTGTTTGGATTACTTAAATACCCAAAATATTGTGTTTATACCAATTTGTTATCCGTAATCATGCGCGCAAGGTGATTATCTCATTTTTTCTCCAAAAATAATATCCATATTTATTGCTCTCTCAAATAAATACAAGGTGCGTTCGAAAAGTTCGGTGAATGGTCTCATAAAATAAAGGAAACAATGTATACAAACAAAATACCTTTACTGGCACTCAAAGTAATCATTATTAGCTACAATACACTTTTGACATCGGTTGTACAGCTGCTGGAAACTGTCCGCAAACACTTCTTTCGGTATCGCTCGAAGCACCGCTGTCACACGTTGCTGGATCTGCGCAATGTCGGAAAAGCGCAGACCTTTTTCTTACGCTTTTGCAAATGTTCGTGAATAATGTTGCTCACACTGTCTGGGCTTATCTTCAATTCTTCTGCTATCTTTCTCAAAGCAGTCGATCATCCGCAAGCATCCGTCGCACTCGTTCAATGTTGTCTGGAGTTGTGCTTGTTGGTGGTCGACCCGAACGCGGCTCATCTTTGACTCTACAGCGTTTAAACCACTCAAAAACACACTTTTTACTCACTGCGTCCACTTTCACTAACATTTCGTGTGTCTCCGTCGCCGTTTTGCCTAATTTGAAGCAAAACTTGATGTTCACGCGTTGCTCCATTTCGCAGTGACGGGCCATTTCACAATCACTTTTTAAATTAGTCGTAGCGCGCACTTCCGCTTAACTGTCGTGATCTGGACGCTAGGGGGCACTAGTTGTCATGTCTCTCACTGCGTCAGCATGAGCGCAGCATCCGAACCAGCGCGGTTATTCAACTATGGGACCATTCACCGAACTTTTCGAACGCACCTTGAATACCAACCAATATGAAGGTTTGAAAATGTGTGTTCTATAAGAGAAAGAACAGATATTTTTCTAGAAAAAATGTGAGCTTGTGAATTGCGTTGTTTCAGGGATATAATGTATCGAATTTCACCTTCTTACCCCATTTTTTCGGGGTTTAAGAGTCTTATCTCCCTTTAATTTGTTTATACATTTGATTCAATACGAGAGGTGTCGTATGGTACGGAATTCGAGAAAATTGTTTTACAGAATTCCGTAATATTTATATAATACTAATTAGGAATTTTTTTAAAGACTAAAAAGTAGAAAATAATTTTTTAAATGTTTATAGAAAGCAAGCCTTTATTAGTGTTCTAATTTTATGCCAGTAGAAAAAAAATTAACCAAAATTCTATTTTCCACAAGCATTTTGTGGGGCTATACTTAAAGATAAATTAAAAATTTTAAAAATTTCCACATTTCACACTGAATGAATATTTCTAACCCTCCGTTAGTCGCAATGTATCACGCGGATATAAAATCTATTATATGTTCCATCCGTTTTTGATAATTTTTCCTTTGTAAAAATTAATAACCTGTCCTAATGTAAATTCAATTTGTAATGACTTAAAAATGGTTAATAGATGCAGAAAGCACGCGTAGTATCTTTTAGATGTTGTGACGGAATATAATACCACTCCATGACCCTGCAACTATAACCTTTTACCCTCTTATACAGATCGAGGCGGTCTAAAAATTTCCCCTTAACAGCGACGAAGGCCGGTCTGAGGCGGTTGGCTTCTTCTGAGGGGAGGGGAGGTTCTGAGATCACTTAGTAGATAAGCGCGGTAGAGGGTTCAATTATCCTTGCCAATTACAGCCCATTTCCGTGCGCCTTAAGGGAAGGTTATAGCAGGGAGAGTGGTGAGGAAAATGACCACCCAAGTTGGGAGAGTCCAATTCATCTCGCTTCCTTACAAAATGTTCCGGTTTTAAAGGAGCTAGAAGAAAAAAGTCGCATCGGGATTAAAGAAGGTAAACCTGGAGTTTACGGTGCCGGCCTGCTTCTCGCCAATTCTTCTTGGCTCAATTTCATGCACCGTCGCCAAATACTGTTTTGGATGTGCAGTACGCTTTTTATTGCTCTCTTGCGCATGCATCACCTGAAAACGCGAGATTGAGCACGCAATGCCTGCGGCGTTTCAAGTGTGTACCGGGCAAATTTTTTAACTTAAAAAAACATCAGCGGCTTCGCTTTCAGCATATCGGAATAATCGTAGCTTCGCTTATTCATTGAGAAACGAAACACACAGAATAACATACACGGTACTGAACCGATATTCCATCCGAAGAATTCCAAACGAAGTTTTATTCAAATTCGAATTTATCGACCAATTGCATCGAAGAGTTGAACAAAACAGTCCAATCGAAGCGTGGCGCAATATACCCTGATAAGCAAAACACCGATGAAAGGATCAATTTGTGCGCATGCGCGCTTGTCACGCGTTAAAAACATCTAGACGCAACCAAAACAAATGCTCTCTCATCGCCGTTCTTGGCGGTAAAGTTTTGGCGATCCCAAGAGGAGCGAAGTAGGCGGGCACCGTAAACTCAAGGTTAACCGGGATGACCTTGCTTAAACCTTGCCAAATTCCTTTCGCTGCTGCCTAATTATTAGACGCTACAAGTTTACAAATGTTATCAAGAGCGAGTCCATTAGGATGGACTGCTGTTGTTCGTTATATTTATTACAAAAAAGGTGTTTTTTAGTAACACAGAGCATGTTGATAAATAAAACTATGAAAATACACAAAATTACACTATTGCTGTTGTTGTTGTTATTAATCTCCAATCGAGTCTGACGGAGTCGCGCCAGATCAAGGAATCCGTTGATCTTGATGAAATCAATGACTGAAAGGAGAGAAGAATAAATTTCCTCCCAGTCAAGTCCTAGACAGTCCAAAATGCGTTTAGGTGATGTTTGATGTTGCTGTTACTAATCTCCAATCGAGTCTGACGGAGTCGGGCCAGATCAAGGAATCCGTTGACCTTGATGAAATCAGTGACTAAAAGGGAAGAAGAGTCCCAGTCAAGTCCTAGACAGTCCAAAATGCGTTTAGGTGATGCTTGCTGTTGCTGGCATTTAGGGCAGAGAGGGTAGATCTTGTTGCCCTCAGAATATGTAAGGCAATGGACCTTATGCACAGTTTGGGTTCGAAAGTATAGAAAAACAGCTGTGGCGGAATGAACAAAGTTGAACACCTATTCTTTACTATGTATAACCGGCATGTAAATTGACGACTGAAATATCAATTTAAATTTTTACCTTCGATTTTTTAGCGAAGTATTTCGTCAGAAAATTTTATTGATGAAACTGGTTTATCCATCATAGTCGATTAAGGACGATTTTTTGTAATCTTTATCGCTACAGAAATAAGACAGTGGTTCGTGCAACGGTGCATTCTTGTGTATTGTCACAACTCGAAATAAGTGAATTTTTGCTTTGTATGGAAATAATTTCTTTTGCTTCTTTAAAAATTGGTTTCCTCTGTGTTGATTATATGCTTTTTTGTAACACTTGGTACAGATATTTTTTGTGTAAAATGTAAAATTCGCTTATAATACATACTGTTTTATAGAAAATTTAAAAATTTTCCATAATAGCATATATTTCTGACAGTTTTTTATTTTATGATTATTGCCTATAAAAGCAGGTTTTTTTGGATAAAAATAATAGAATGTTAATTTTAATACATAACAATCCCAGGCCCTCTTTTATTAACTCAATTTGCTGTCGACTGAAATTTTATTTAATTTTTTTTCTTCAATCTTTTAACGAAGTATTTCGGCAGAAAATGTTATTGCTATAAATTATTTCTCTAGTGCCGTCGATTTAGGACTGTTTATTGTGATCTTCATCCCTTCAGAAATACGATGTGCTTCGTGTGACGAAGCTTTCTTTTATATATATTTGTAATTCTCAATACATAATCTTTATCTCTGAATGTTTTTTTTATCAAATATATTTGAGTTTTAATATATTTCACATTAATGGAATAACTGATTATGGCTATTTGTCATTATTTCTGAAAAAATGGCTATTTTAGATTGCTATGCGTTCTGTTCGAACTTCGATCAGCTGTTTTCGGCGTCCCGCCGTCACGTGACTATGACGACACGTGCATAAGGTCCATTCAGGTGGCCACTGACAAGTCGTGAAAGATAGGTACTAGACTGCCTGTTGCATGGAAGGGATAGGGAAAGTCCCGGCTGCATATTTACAAACCCTACCCTGATAGAACTGAGGCCGGAAATCTGACAATATGATTGGCTCGCTTCGCCGAAAGACGATGACGTCGTTCTTTGCTCTCGTGCGTGTACTTTTCATTAGTATAATTTCTTACAGTGTGGGATGTTTTTATTTTTTTTTTTTTTTTTTGATATTTTAAAAAATAATATCATTTTTAAAAATATTACAACCCACGGAAGAATGTTTTCTGTGCTCAGAGGGTCGTTATAACGAGCGTCGACTGTATTTCATAATATTGGGTGTTTCCTTTCACAGTTGAACCTCGTTTATCCGGTTATCTATCAACCGAAGTCTTTGTTAATCGAGTCGGGACCAGAAAATCGAATTGTGTTTTTCACTTTTTTAACTTTCTAGCAGGCGTGCGTCTACCGGAGATGCTTAATATCGTGTTGTTTTACAAATATAAATGCAACTTTTATTTATGTAATCCGTATTTATTAGCTTCACACTAAGCAACGATTATATAAATAAAAATTTCACTTAAATTTATAAAAGAACGATGTAAGTATGTAATACGATGCCCGATATAAGTATCTCTTCTATACACGCGCCTGTTGGAAAGTTAATAGAATCAACGAATGTTTTTAAAAAAGTGTCAAAGTTGACAGATTTTTGCTGTTTCTCACGATGCGAAGGCTTGTGAGAGGTCGTAATCCGGAGATATTTTTTTATTACTCAAGAATTATATAGAGAAACAAAAAAAAAAACAAAAAATAGCGCAGTTCCGTTCTTAACCTTCCATCCAGCGCGCCTGCACAAATTTTACGACGCATCGCATTACATAAATATATCGTTCTGCATTACAAAAATAAATACAGCTTTTATTTCTGTTGTCTGTATTTATTAGCTAAATAGTAAACAAAGATGTTATAAAAAAAATTGCACTGAAATTTATAAAATAACGATATAAATATGAAATACGATGCACAATGCAAGTATCTTCTGAAAACGAGCGCCCGCTGGAAGGTTAAGCACTTCATTAGCGATGTGAGGAAATTCCAGACATTTTCAAGACAAAATGGCAATGTGCATATGTCGGGAATATTTGAGTTGTTGACCGAGAGTAAATATATGATTTTGAGAACGCCTTTAAAAAGTCGCAATACATTATACAAACAATACTTTTTCTAGGTCCCTACAATATCGTTGTGTTTAAAGAGAGGGAAGGAGGAATAGGAGTGAATATTAACTATTGCAATGTTATCAATTTTATTAATATTATCATAGAATTTTTCTGAAAGTTTAATGATGAATTCTTTGAGAGAGGGGATTTTGAGAGTATTCCTGATGTCAACATTTCTAAATTACCAACAAGCCTGCACGATCATTCTAATGGTTATTTTCCAGGACCTGAATGATGTTAAAATTTGAGGCAGCTGTGAAAGCCCTTGCTGTATAATAATGATTTTCACGTTGCAATTTTTAAATATTGTTTTGGCTTAAAGTACTCTGTACTGTTTTAATACAGTTAAAATGTCATTACCGCGAAAAAAATAAGCGGGAAAGTCAATAATCTGTATCTTTTGTTTTGATTTTGTTTTCAAAACTTTTTTCTGCCATTGTGGGCGTTTTTTCATTTTGTTGAAGTCCTGATTCCACGGGCAACGCCGTGCGCGTACTGCTAGTTATATATAACAATACTTTTTCAGGTTCCTACAATATCGTTACAAGCGGGTTTTACTGTGCAGTCATCCTACTGTATATACTTTTTTTCCCTCGCTTCGCTTTCTATTCCCCGAGTTTCTTTATGTAAGCTTCTGCTGTTAGTTACAGATACAGTGCGAGTGAATATTGCAACAGCTGCCTCCGACAGACTTGAACCCGTTCCAGAAAGAAAGCAAAAGTTCACGCTTTCAACTGGATTATCAGGAGCTGGAAGAAAAGTTTGCGAAGGACTTCAAAGGGAGCGAAATGGCTTCAACATTAGCATCTCAAATCTGAAGAGGACGCAAAAATGTTGGATTTGCTCTATTGAAATTTCGTCATTGTTTTATTTTTTAGGACATTGGAGTCGAAACAATGAGATGACAAATATAATAAAGCATTCTTACTTTAACGCAAGCTGAAATAGATCAGCATAGATATATTTGCTTGTTTAAAAGTAGAAATCGAAGGAAATTGATGGTAGCTCTTTTGGTAAAGCGAATAGTTTTAACCTTTTAAGACCCAGTGTTGCCTTGTGCAACATACCCAGTTTTGTCTTCTAAAATCTCTAGAATAAGACTGAAGCTCTAAAGCATGTTGTTGTCAATAGAATACATGCTGATAGTTTTATTAAATCAATTTACAACGTATAGATGCCAGCCTGGGTGCTGATGAGGAAATAAGAATAAATTGATGTCCTTCACATCCTTTTAGGTTTGCTTGTACGCTTGAGAAATGCCATATTTTATTCTACAACGCTGAAGAAAATTTCTTATCCGTATTAATTATTCATTAAAATTCATCTGTGTTTGACATTATAGAGTTTTATCCGGTAAATTTTTTTTCTGAAATAAAGAAGTAAAGCAAGAATCTGTGATAGCTTGTGTTTTATCTATTCTGTAACCATTATACTACTCTGTGTAAATATTGTTATAGAGATTGATAATAAAATTGCATATTAATACGGAACACTTGTTTTATGATTTTATCCTGACGTTTTCTCGAAAACTCTACAGCCCTGCGCCTTTCTCATGTTTTCCCCTATTTGTTGCTCTGAACAGGAATGCTGAAATTCTAATCACACTATTTATTTCTCCTAATAAAAAAGTTCATCCATCACACACTGTTACTTAATAATCGCTTCTTACAACTTAAGACAAATCCAATAAAACTTCTACCAACAAATAAAACTACCTATTTTAAGTTTTCGTATTCCGAAATTCTAACAGTGCATCCATAATCTAAAAACCACCGTCTTAAACGACTGAAGAAAATCCTTCAGCCACTTTATTTCCTGGCAGCTGGGAGTGGAACCAATTTGACTTTCACACTAGCATGTCATTTTGGCACTCAGACTAAATTTCGATCCCATTTTGCAAAAAAAAAAATAAATAAGTAGTATTTCTTTAAATACTAGAATTTTGCACAATTGTGAAAAAAATAGTCCCCTTTAGACTCGTAATCTGTGACATTTTAATTTCTGCCAATTTAAGAAATATGCACCAAAATAGGATTTCGAAAGAAGAATTTTTAGAAAATTAAGAGTAAACTGTACAATAAAAAGCAAAGGAAATCTAACAAAATGTCTCGCTGCGTTTCCACGTTGCATAGCGAGGAATTAGGAACGGCAGTATTTTTTCATCTTATAAGATCTTCATATTATTGTGATCTTTCTAGAAAAATACAAGCAAACTGTACATGTACAACAAACAAAGGAAATCGAACAAAATATCTCGCTACTTTTCCAAGTTCTATAGCCAGGAATTAAAAACGGTAGTATTTTTTCATCTTATAATAAGATCTTCATATTATTGTCATCTCTTTAGAAAAATGCAATCAAACTGTAAATGTACAACAAACAAAGGAAATCGAGCAAAATACCTCTCTACTTTTCCAAGTTCTATAGCCAGGAATTAGGAACAGCAATATTTTTTTATCTTATAATAAGATCTTCATATTATTGTGAAAAAAATAGTCCCCTTTAGACTCGTAATTTGTGGCATTTTAATTTTTACCAATTTAAGAAATATGCACCAAAAAAAGATATCAAAAGAAGAATTTTTAGAAAATTAAGAGTAAATTGTACAAAAAAAGCAAAGGAAAGCTAACAAAATATCTTGCTGCGTTTCCACGTTGTATTATAGCCAGGAATTAGGAACGGCAGTATTTTTTCATCTTTTAATAAGATCTTCATATTATTGTCGTCTCTTCAGAAAAATACAAGCAAACTGTACAACAAACAAACAAAGGAAATTGAACGCAGTGTCTTGCTACGATTCCAAATTCTACAGCCAGGAATTAGGAATTGCGCCATCCGCGTTATGACGTCTGGTTCACCGTCCATTTCGTTCCACTGCCCCACTTTCGAATTCCATGACATAACCCGTGTCACGCCTACTACTATCATTCAACCCATCCTAACTTGCGATCACAATTCCTGGCGCATGAAAAAAGAAGGTCCTATCTATATATACCCCGGCCAACGACGAGAAGTCGTATGCTTTTAGGTGCCGCTGTCGACAAGCAGTCTGTCGGTCGAGACAATGTAGGGCAGAAGTGTGACAGACGAGCCTGTCCAAGTCGTTTGTGGTCGAGACACCGACACAAAGCGTTCCTTCATCGGCATCAGCGCCCTATCAGAGACTGTAGATGTTGGACTTGGGGGAAGACGTGCGTTTGGGTAGTGGCCAACTCAACTGCCTAGTTGAAAGCTCTCCCCAGTTCAGGCGGCTGTTGTTCGGGAGTGCCGTTGTTAAATTCTCATTCATTATGGAATACTGATAACAAAGGGGCTGGTTCTTGCATTGTATTCCTGCTGCTGCTTTTGACTGCTTGAATGCCCCATATATTTCACCTGAACAAATATCCCCTTGTTTTGCTCGTCGCTCATTCGTTATATTGCATGTTTAAAATATCACTGAACCTCTGACGTTTGTTTTTATTGTGTTGTGTAAACATGATGCTGTTCTGGTTAGGTTCGGTGATGTCAACGGAAAAAGGTAGGAGGGAAAATGGTATGAAAAATTAACTGAATTTGACGGATTGTTTTGGCGATCTACCTTAACATACGATGTGGTGAAAAAGATCGTGTTGGTAAGATTTTATCTTACTTTCTAACACGTGCACAACTGATTTGATTCTTTTGGTGCAAGTGTACTACATCGAATACTATACACCAGCGTTTCCAAACCTGTGGGCCTCGGATAGCGTGTTAGTGGGCCGCAGAACGTTAGTCAAGAGTCGAAGTCGGAGGGGCTTCAAAAGTCACCACTCTTTTTACTTTCTCGTATACGAAGTATACAAAGAGAAAGTATTGTAATCGTCAAAAAATTGGAACTCGAGATTTTGACGGATCTCCATGATTTAGACCTCCCTGAGTCCGAAAAACCCAATTTTGGAATTATGTCTGTGTGTCTGTGAACACGATAACTCAAAAACTATTAGAGCTATGAGGATGAAATTTGGTATGTGATCTTTGCACACAATTTGCAGGTTTCAATCAAATTTTGGACAAAATCCGTCCATGGGAAGTCTGTCTGTCTGTATGTATGTACGTGTTAAGGTGAACGTGATAACTCACAAACTTGAACAGGTATATAGATAAAATTTGGTACCCAGTTTTATCATCAGGATTGTAGGTCCGTATCAAATTTTGGGCCAAATCCGTCAACGGGTTGACTGCTGTCGGTCTGTATAATCGCATACTTGTTTTAATCCCTTTCTCCATGCGCATGCTTACTGGTTTACTTAAGCGCTATTCCATCTTGGCGAGCGTGACCTTGACGCGCGCTGAAGGAAACAAGTAGATAAACATTGTATTCTGGTTTACAGTCGATTCGAATTTTTTATACACGGGGAAAGGTAGGTTGCCATAATTTCCAAGCATTGATACGGACACTTAGATACTAAATAAATAATGAATAAAGTTGGTACGTATTTAGCTTATTTTACTCTGATAAAAAACATCAATAATCTTTAAGAAATCTTATAAAATGAACCCGTAGAAGAATAAAAAAAGTCACACTTTAAAAATGACCTCGCTCTCTTTCTCTGAATAGCTTGCGCCTGGCCAGAGATTGCTTCCAGTACGCAAGTAAAACAAGTATGCGATTATACAGACCCACAGACAGGCAACCCTTTGTCGGATTTGGCCTAAAATTTTATGCGGACCTACATTCATGATGATAAAACTGCGCACAAAATTTTATCCATCTAGCTATTCAAGTTTTTGAGTTATAGTGTTCGCATGACCGCGGACAGACAGACAGGCAGACTTCCCGTAGACGGATTTTGTCCCAAATTTGATAGAAACCTACAAATTATGTGTAAGGATCACATAGCAAATTTCATCCCCGTAGCTCTAATAATTTTCGAGATATCGTGTTCACAGACAGACACACAGACATACAGATACACAGACAGACAGACATAATTCCAAAATTGTGTTTTTTGGACTCGGGAAGGTCTAAAACGTGGAGATTAGTCAAAATCTCGAGTTCGAATTTTTTGACGATTACAATACTTTCTCTTTGTATACTTCGTATACGAGAAAGTAAAAAAAGATGGGAGGCTAATCCTTTTTAAGCCAGTAATACTTTAAAGTTGATTTTACTTTCTTAATTATATCATTTTCTTCTTTCACATAATTATAAAATTGAGCGCAAGTCATTTTAAAATTGTAATGACACAGAGTTTAGGAAGAAAATAGAACACATTATTAATACGGGAATGAGTAGTGAAATACGGTGACAGACCCGTATATACGGGACGTGTGGCTAAATGGCACTTTTTTCTGAAGTATACGAGAAAGTTTAGGGGAGACCACTCTCGCTGGTTTTGCCTTATAAAACAATATATTTTTAATCCGTTTACGGTAAGCTTTACAAATTACTGATATATACTTGCAATACTTGCATATAATATACAGGATGTCAGAACCAAATGTCCCTAATTTGGAGAGGTCGCTGTACTTAAGAGAAAGTTAAAATGCATAAGAAAAATGTAAAATTAGAAAACAGTACTCTTAAAGTTTTTATTAAAAAATCAATCTACTTCCACGTGGGCTCCCTTAGTAGTCCTGAGGATATCCAGCCGGTAGTCCAGTTCCAAAAAAATGTTCGCATTTCTATGCCCCAGCATCTTGTTTTTAAGATAATAGTGGGTTTTAAATGCTGCATTGCGTAAATTTGCAACATGTCCAGGTAAATGTTTTCCGTCACAGAAGTCTCAGCAAAGAAAAATAGTCCTGTAACTGTATAATGTGAAAGAGTACACCACACATTTATTTTTGGACTGTTTCATTCCCCTAATGGAGACACTGGCAGATCGGTTTACAGCATTATACCAAAAATATCTAACAAACATCTGCACTGGTCCAGAGAATGCATCCAATTTGTCACTGGCCATGGGCCCTTCCCCAGCTACCTCAAGAGATTCGGTCTCCACTCTACAGACTACTGCGGATGTGGGGAAATAGGAAATCCCTTTCACTACGCAACGAGATGTCCACTTACATTATCTTATCACCACAAGGAACCAAGCCTACAATTCATAGTCCATTGGTGGAAGAGCGCCCTATCCAGCAAACTCTCAAGACGAAATATAGATCATTTAATCACATTCCTGGCGACTAACGAAGACCTAATTAAAAGTCAAAATACAACCGTCACATACTCCAGCCAAGAAATAGATACTTCCAAAGATTCACCTCCTAGAACCAGAAGTTCGAAGAATTCCCAGTTGAGCAGCAGAGCACACTAGCTTAAAAACAGCAACCAGCCACCACCAATTCTATAGTAATTCATTCGAAAAATTCACCCTTCACATCACTGCCAACCCTTGAGTAACAATAACAGCGATTCCTCAGTATAAATAACAAGACAAAACACACACACAAAAAAAACAGTCCCACGATTTTTAGGACGGTTCATACAATTTTCATCAATATAACCGGTGGTAATACATTATTCAATTCTTCTTTTTCGTCGCATCGGACACCACTATCAGCCCCGAATCATGGAGCTGCAACTGCATGAAAAAAAAATGTAACTAAATGAAACATTCAACCCTTTCACTGCTCTCAAATTTGATAACTCCCTTTGTAAATTTCTATTATAATACTCGGATTGTAATCCTCAATGTGTTTTTATTTTATTCTTCTTTGTTCATGTATAATTATGTTCCCTTTCGAGTGTATTTATATCCTAATGTTGTAATTTTTTTTTTTTTTTGCTTTTCAATAAAGTTTCACACATACTCATCCAACCGACAGGGTGCCGTTTAGGCGCCGAGTTCGGGGGTTTGCTGTGGTGTTATGTTATGTACTGCATGGGGATTTTCTGAGCCCCAAATTCTGAAGTTGTGTTAATATTCACTTTGCTGCTCACATGAGATGTTGCTTCATCTGAAAAAATGATGCGGTTTAGAAAATCGTGTTCATTTTCGATGCGAGATAACATCTCCGCAGCAAAGGCAACACGCTGTGGCAGTTTCTGTACAATCTGCATTTTGTGCGCATACAGCCTCAGTTTTCATATACACGCGAAAAATAAAAATTGTTGCCAAAATTTAAGAATTCAACAGACAATTTTGCCAAATATCACCAAAGTATCGCTAATAGATTTTTTAAATCGACTTTTCAAATTAGGGACATTTGATTCGGACACCCTGTATATATAAATATATATGTTTATATTTTTTCATTTGTATATTTAGTTAGTGGGCCTCAAAATATTTCTTACACAACAGGTGGTCCGCGCAACCAAAAAGGTTCGGAACTACTGCTACACATCATATAACAATATGATCTGTCTATTTTATTAGGAAAACATGTAGTGAACTGGTAATGCACACCAGAAAACAACTTTTTCATTGGAACATCCATACTGATGTTCAATGAAACAGTCAAATCACGAAATGAAACATCATGATTAGGAATATCCACATTGAACTGCAAATCTACACCAAATAACAACATGATCTGACCATTTATTAGGAACATCCATACTGAACTGCAGATGCACTCTATTAAAGAACATGATTTGCTTGTTTCAGTAGGCATGTCCAAATGAACTGCAAATTGTATCGCAGATGTACATCATAAAAACTGCATGATCCTACTATTTTATTAGGAACATCGCGTACTGAACTATAAATATGCAACATAAAACAACCTGTACTGATTGTTTTATTAGAATCCTATTAAACCTTCTATATTTAAATATCTCACAAAATTTCAATTTAAAATGATGTGTAAAAAACAATTAGAAATATCCGGCCAGGGTAGTGTATATTATTTTCTATGACAAGCGACTAAATAATTACTGTCATCTATGCATTAGCATTATAACATATGTGATCCCACTGGCACTGTATACCCAAAAATGATCTTGGTGATAGTATACCCTGTCTATAATTAAGAAAAGAATTTGATGAGGCACTGAATGATGTTCGATCTACAAGAGTCGCCTTGGAGCCAGTGTTTCAATCTCAACTTCAGTATCAGTTTAGTTACATTAAGGTAAATTTATTTTTGTGAAGGTTGTTATTCAGCCCGATGGCTAATATTTTTAAATCAATCTTATTAGCGTTTTTATGTTTGTGTTTGGTTTTCCTTTTTCTTTTGAAATAATGCTTATTAGATGGTACTGATCTCCTTTGTCCTTTGTTGGGAAATTTCGGGTTAAGAGAAGCTATATTTGGCTTAATGCAAGCTTCTTACAAGAAAATTTCCCAAATATTTTGAATCCATTTCGAATATAGTCCTTAGCCCTTGATAAAGTGGACTAGAATGGATTCCTTGGTTAATTCGATTCTCTCGGAGTATTTTTCTTAGTTTTTTGCTTCAATTGAATGATTTTGAGTTCCATTGTCTAAATTTTATTGTTTAAATTTTATTGTTTAAATTCTGTTGTTTCTCTTTAAAGTTTAAGTTTAAAAATTTTTTAATTTGTTTATTCTGCTTTGTTCTAGTTGATTGTTTTTAAGCTTTAGTTACGTTACATCATTTTGGAGCTAATTAGAGCTAGATCTCGTAATTCTAAACTTTGGTCGGATGACGAGTACGACACCCAAGCCGACATTTCACTCCCCAGAAGTCTGCACTATACCATGTGAAAGGACACTTGACCTTGAAGAATTCGAAGACAAGACTTCCCATTGTCGGATTCGTCTACATTTTTATAACAATTTACAATATTGGTTTAAAGACTACATACCTTTTAACTCCTTGTGTCTTTGAGTTAACGCGTTGACAAAGATAATGGTTTTCTAAGGCTCAGGCAGGTCTAAAATGCGAAGACCCATCGAAGTCAGGAGACCGAACCGTTTGACGATTACAATACTTTCTCTTTCTATACTTTCCATGCGAGAAAATAAAAATTGGCAGGGAGCTCATTTATGAAAAACGCATCCGTTCATGGAAAAAGATGTTGAAATGAGTATATTTTATGGAAGCGAGTCTTAAACCATGTGAAAGGACACTTGACCCTGAAGAATTCGAAGACAAGACTTCCTATTATTGGATTCGTCTAAATTTTGGAAACAATATTGGTTTGAAGACTACATACCTTCTAACTCCTTGCATCTTTGAGTTAACGTGTTCTTTTTCGGGCTCGGGAGGTCTAAAATGCGGAGAATTTATCAAAATCACGAGGCCGAATTGTTTGACGATTACAATACAGTGAAACCTCTCTGAGCGGCCACCCCTACGTTCCGAGAAAAATTGGCCGCTCAGAGGGGGTGGCCGCTCTAAAGGGTTTTCGTTACAATTACAAAATAATTGCTATAATACATAATATAAACAAGCCTGGCACATATTTCTTATTTAAAATGAAGTTTGAGTCTTATCTAGAGAGAAAATAGTACTTTATTTAATAATTTTTTACATTTTTTGAAAAAAGGATACAATTTGTGACTGTTTTAAGTTTTTACCCTTCTCAGAGAAAAACCATTTTTTCAAGTTCGTTTCTCGGTTTAAAAACTAAATCTCTAACCGATGCGTTTGTTAAATGGGATGGGCGAACCCACCCGGCGGCCGTTCAGAGGGGTTGGGTGGCCGTTGCTAGAGGTTATTTTAACATTAGGTCTACGGGCCCAAAAATCCGTGCCACGAAAAATTGGCCGTTAAGAGGGGTGGCCGCTATGCAGGGGTGGCCGTTCGAAGAGGTTTCACTGTACTTTCTCTTTCTGTACTTCCCGTGCGAGAAAATCAAAATTGGCGGGCAGCTCATTTATGAAAAACGCATCCGTTCGTGGAAGAAAGATGTTGAAATGAGTATATTTTATGGAAGGGAGTCTTAAATCATGGGACAGGACACTTGACCCTGAAGAATTTGAAGACAAGACTTCCCATTGTCG
>BGPR01021936.1:10004-25910 GCA_013235015.1 Araneus ventricosus
ACTTGGAATTCTGTTTTGACAAGGATATGGAAAATATTAAGACATTTAATTTAATATGGATAACAAGGATATGGAAAATATTAAGACATTTTAAATGGAATCCGAAAAATGACAATTTTGGATTTGCTGGAATGACTTCAGTGACCACATCGAAGTGCAGGAAGCGTACTGTACTATCAGAAATACCCAGGCTATTTCATCCGTTGGGTTTGTTAGGCCCTGCAATTGTGAAAGCCAAAATATTTCTAGAGAGACTTTGACTGCTCAAAATTGACTGGGAACAGCCTTTGACACAAAAGGGAACTGAAGAATGGAGAAAATTTTCAGTTGGTCTACGGGCTGTTGAACGGGTTAAAGTGAAAGGTGTGCCCTAAACTCTAATGATGTTTCGTTTGAACTGCACGGATTTTGTGACGCATCTAAGGATGCATATAGCGCTGCAGTTCATTTACGCAGTATATCATCAACTGGAGAAGCTGCTATGAATTTATTGAGCAGTAAGAGGAGAGTTGCTCCTCTCAAGACTGTGAACGTCCCAAGTTTAGAATTGTGTGCTGCAGAACTTCTAACCAAGCTAACGACAAAAGTGATAAACTCACTGAAAATGGGCCTTTCAGGAGTTCACCTATGGAGCAATGCAACCATTGTGCTTGTTGGATAAAGACAAATCCACATCTTTTGAAAACCCTGGTTGCCAACAGAGTGAACAGGATACAAGAGACAACGAATGAATTTATTTGGTAACATATAAGATCAGAAGAAAACCCTGCTGATTTGGTTTCCAGAGATGTATCTGCAGCGAAGATACTCGAATGCAGCCTGTGGTGGAATGTCCCAACTGTTCTTCAGCAAGGATCTCCCCTGTTTAGTGATATTCCATATTCCGCTGACGAGGAACACTTAAAAGAACTGTAAGCTAACAATGACTGTTAACACAGAGACTGAACGTTTGGGCATTTTACTAGAAAGGACTAAGGACTTTCGGTTAACCTGGGTGCGTACTCAGTTCGTTTCTCTTAAGCTCGCCAATTGTTTGTCGCCAAGGGAGAGAGTGGCAGAACATTTGTTTTGGATGAGAGTTGAAAATTTTTCCGGCGTCGTTTGCGCATGCGCCGACAGTAATTTGTTTATCGGCCTACGGCGTATGCCCATTATTTAACCTCATTTCAAATGGTTCACTGTCTTCTCTCTTCGATTTGATTGGTCGGCGTACGAATTTGAATAATACTTCAATTGGAATTCTTGGATCATTTCCCAAACAATTTTTTTTCAAGAACCGTTCGCTTCTCTTCTGAAGATTTTCGTTCATTGAATTTGCTGATTCTCTTTCTCTGTGTTGCTGATTATGGCTTCCGAATATCGAACAATGAATGTTTTTTTTTGGAAACAGTGGTTCCCTTGCTACGTTTCATCATCTTCAGATGTCGTGTTTTTCCTGTGTTCTTGCTTTCCCAGTGTGTTTCGTTTCTCAGGAAAAACCAAAGCTGCGAGAGGCCCGCTTTGCTGAAAGCGAAGTCGCTGATGTTTTTTTAAAGTTAAAAAAATTTGCCCGGGGCACAATTGCAATGCCGATCTCGCAATGTCTCTCTCTCACACTTGCAATGCATCTCTCGTTTTGAGATGCCGTAGGCATCGAATGCGCAGGAAACCTATAAAAAACTCACTGCGCATCCCAAACAGTGTTTGGCGACGGCAAATAAAATTGCGCCAAAGAAAATTGGCGAGAAAATAGTACGCACCCTAAACTCCAGGTTTGCCGGACTTTCTTAAATTAATGTTATGTAATATTTTGCTTGCACAGTGAATTACATAGTGAACTTGAGAATTCTCTGGAATAGAAATTTCCAGAATGGTGGCGAATAATCTTGTAGAGGCGGCGTCACACTTGGAACTCTAGATATATCGAGAAGAATCAAGACACCACCCTCTAATCCTCGCGAGTAAAGCGACGTTCCCCTGAACCCTAGAAAGGTCGAGAACAATCCAGAGACACAACCCCCTTGCTGCATCTGTCCATTCAACAAGGAGAAGGACGGAGATTGGACCAGGACATATATAAAGGGGTGGAGATTAGAAATAGGGAGCTGAGAATGAAGTAACAAAAAAACGAGGTGGTGAGTTTTGGCAAAAACCTTTAAGTGGTGGATTTCCCAGAATGGTTTCATTATCCAAGTGACGGTGGCTGCCTGATGAATAAAAGAGATCTTATTGAGACCACATATGGTGAGTGAAGCAAGCAATTAAGTGATTTGATTTTACTAGTACCTTGGATTGGAAATTACAAGGGAATATATTTTAAAGAATATTGGACTGGAAATCGAGTGACGTCGCCTGGTGAGTTTACTATATACGTTTCATGATATCGAATCTCTAGAGACAATTACAGACTGTTGATTAGAGACTGTTTTAATTAAATTATATGATCCTACTCTTCATGGGCTTATTTTATTTAATGCTAACTATACTGTAAATAAAGTTTAATGTTATAATTTTCAAATTAATATTGTCTTTCTTTGTGTCGCATGCTGATTGTTAAATTGACTACATTAATAAAAATAATTATTAGACAAAGGTCGAACCTGGGATTTCTAATTAGGTTAATTGCATTTAATTAACCTTATTTTAATTAAACCTAAATTAAATCAAAACATTAATAAGAACATTAAGCTTTATTTTCAGATTTATAGACAACTCCAGGCATCCCTTGTACAAGTCTGTGGTGCCATTGGAATCCCGGGAGCTAGATAAAGCACAGAAGCATATAATAAGGCTCATTCAGGTAAGAGAATTTAAAGACGAGATAAATTGTCTAAATAAAGGAGAAAATATACCTATAAACAGTAATTTAAAAGGTTTAAATCCTATTTAGTTGAAAATTCTATGTTAAGAGTAGGTGAAAGGTTGGTTAATGATCTTCACTTTGATCAAGTCCATCCTATTGTCATTCCTAAAGATAATAAAGTAACTAAAATTACATTTTCACAAAAAAGAATTTTCATGCTGGGCCTCAAGCTCTTTTGTACACTGTTAAGGAGCAATTTTGGCCAATTGGAGGAAGGGATTTAGCCAGAAAAGTAGTTAAAATTGTATTATTTATTTTTAAAATAATCCAAAACTCTCTACTCAAATAATGGGAAATTTACCCTCTGAAAGAGTGAATCCATCTTCACCCTTTAATACTGCAGATATGGATTTTGCAGGCCCTTTTCATGTAAAACCATCCACTAAAAGACATGGAAGTCCTATTAAGGTTTATTTAGATGTTTTTATTTGTTTTGTGACAAAGGCGATGCATTTGGAAGTTGTATCTGACTTATCCTCCGCAGCATTTATTGCTTGCCTCAAAAGATTTTTTGCGAGAAGAGGTAAAAGTGCAAAATTATTCAGCGATAACACTACTAACTTTGTTGGGTCTACTAACACTGAGCTGAAAAAGCTTTAAGAGCTAGTTAGGAATCCAGACGTGGAATTAGGAGATTATTTGTCGTCAGAACAAATTTCCCCGCAAGATTCACGAATTTTGGGAGTTTGTGGGAAGGTGGGGTGGAAACAATTAAGTATTATTTGAGAAGAACTATTGCCAATGCTAATTTACCATATGAGGAGTTTTTAACAATAGTAGTTCAAATTGAGGGTATGGTTAATTCAAGGCCAATTTTTCCTTTATCTTCAGATCCCAATGGTTTTAGAGCCTTAAGTCCTGGTCATTTCTTAATAGGCAGGCCTTTAAATGCACTTACGGAGCCTGAATTGTTAGAGATGAAAGAGAATAGATTGTCCAGATGGCAATTAACCACAAATATATTGCAAAATATTTGGCACAGATGGCAAAAAGTGTACTTAAGTTACCTTCAAAATAGAACCAAATGGTTTTTCCAAAAGATAATGTTTCAGAAGATGATTTAGTTGATAAAGGATGATAACTTGCCAACAGGTAAATGAGGTCTAGGTAGAATAGCAGAAATTATTAAAGGCACTGATGGTAAAGTGAGAGTTACCATGGTAAAAACTCCTACTGGAAAAATTAAAAGAGAAGTCAATAAATTATGTGTATTACCTATGAATGAACGAAATATCGTAATAAGTTAAAGTATAAAGTTACATAAGTGTCGTGTTTGTGTTATTCTGCTATTGAGCTATACTATTTCAATTTGTGTGTTTTTGCTTTATATTTGTGTTTTATGTAATTCTGCTTTCTTTTATTTGATTTTTATTTCTTTTAAATATTTTTCCATTTAAATTTTGTTGTTGAAATTGATATTTCAAGGCCCCCCGAAATGTTGACGCGCCAACTGCGTTTAGCACCTTGGCTGGGTTGCCAAATGTAGACGCCAAAGATTGGTTACTTTTTGTCAGAAGCTTGTATGATCTGACCGGGCATTGACGTGTGAGCAAAGGGCCCATAATTGTTATAATCCGGAATAAAGAAATTTGAATGGAATTGTGTGAAGAAGATTTGTTCAGGATCTGTTTATCTATTAAGATGCTTGTGAGTATTGGGCTCATTGTTTAAGGCTAGAATTTTGAATAATCAGATTGGTCCGTTGACAAACAGAAGTTTATCCACTTTCTCATCTCCTTTTTCGGTAGATACTTTTCGGAAGAACGAATTTTATTCAGGAAAGTCTTATCATTTTTTTTTAATATTTTAGATTTTAGCAGTTTTTAGATTTTAGTAGCTTAATATCTATAATCATTAGAAAATTTTTATACTTTGTATACACAAAAAAACAACGTTTGTTTATTGCAAACTATGGCATTTTTAAGAAACATTTCTCGACTGAATTTATCCGACCGAATATGTTTCTAAGTAAGATTGCGAATTTTCAAGCTTGTCAATTCCATAAAATTGTTTGTCATTAACTATTGCCGACAAATCGCGTCGACGCTAAAGACTAAAGAGATATTTAAATATGAGGTATTTGCCCATCGTTACAAGAATAACCTGTTTTTTTAATAATCTTTGAATAAAAAAAAAAAGAGTTGATTTTGAGGAATTCGAGCAATGCATTCGCATGAATCAGAATCAATATTTTCTTTGCGCTGCAGTTTTGCCGATTTCGCCGAGTCGGCAGGGTTTTTTTCTTCAGATGAATAAAATATTTTATTTAAATTCCAATAAAATATATCGAAAATATATCGCCTGTAGAATTTCACGTTCTTTTTTTTTAAAAATAGAAATATTTCCCCACATATCATCGAGATATAGAATAAAATGTTACTTTCTGATTTTTTTTTTCAAATTTGCTGACTGATTTGACCAAAATGCTGACTAGGGAAAAGTCGTTGGGGGAGTGGGGGGGGGGCAGCGGGCCCTGTAATCAAGTATGCAGTCACTTTGGAGCTGTCATCAGAGGTACAGCGAATTATTTGGGGAGGGGAAAAAACCTAGAATGTCCGAAGGGGTAAATGGCCAGCGTCTTATAAATAACAACAAAAGAGTTTATGATGTTTTAGCTGACAACCGTTAAAGCGTTGGTTTTGACAACAAAACTAAATTTAGCATCAATATTTTTGTTCTGCATTTAATGGAAATCTACTTTTTATGTAGTTTAGTTAGTTTTAGCGGTACATACGCACGAAAACAACACTGGAAATCCAATCGAAATTACTGCTCAGCAACGGATTCCGAGACTACCACTTTTGGACGATTTTACACCAGAAAGGGGTGTCAGGCAATGAGTCATATGAGCGCATTTCCGAAGTTCTTTATTAGATCACGCTCAGTAAAATGTAAAAATCACCCTTCCATTCTTCACTTTCCCCCTATTTCGATGAAAATAACTTCGCCCGGCGCATGCGCAAAAGCGCGGAGGGTTTCTGAATCCGTTGCTAAACAATAATTATCCTTTTCTCAATGTTTAGAGAAAAGTGAACTCCTCCCTCTATATGGAATGGCGACTCAAACGGCCAAGGTTACTAAACACAGTGAAAGGAACCATTTTCACAACAAGCATGGCTCTTTGCTCTTTGAACGATGCCTAAGCGTGTTTTTCTGAATCTGGACCAACAGGCAGAAATGTTGCCTATGTATGATTACGGGGAATTAGCAAGAAAGTTAGCCGACTCTGTTAACTGTAAGAGAACACAAATAAGCAGAATCACTAGATCAACAGACTTTGGGGAAGACTTATGATATGCCCTATACAAATGAAAACTACCGAATTTTCTATCTAATTCTATAGCATATTCGATAGTTAGAATTCGCATCGACGATATTATTTCATATTCCTCTACAACTACCGACAAATCAAATAGGGTTTTACTTTTACAATTAAAAAACAAAATTTTAAAAAAGTTACCTCCAAAGAAACTGAAAGATCCAAGCAAACATTAATTGCATCTTTTGACAACAAAGTTTAGAAATCTTCGATTTAAGTACTTTCTTCTTTAAATACGACTCCTAAACATCGAAAAAACGGGGGAAAACTATCAAATTCGATACATTTTATCTGTATATGTTAACATTTAAATATCATTTCTATTATATATACCTATTTAAAATAAAAATGTTAAAAATAGTTAAATTTTCAACCTTTCTAACCTCCCCCCCCCCCTTTGGAGAAATATGTACAAGAATGTGGTTCAATTTGTAGAACATAGCAAAATACATATTCGATAAAAATTTTATTTAAAAATATTCGATATTTCTTGAGATATCGAGCGCGCAATATAAAAAAAAACACATTTTGAGATATAGCGCTCTAAATATATGGCCATATTCAACGTTTACGTTGAAGAGCTGATACATTTTCCATCATAACTTTCATCCTTATGGGATTTTTTTAACGCGGATTGTTTTAAATTGTTTGGAAAATACAGGGAAATAATATTTTTTCATAAAATCGAAACGCTTCGAGGTTTAACAGTCGTATGCCCCCTTAATTCTTAAAATTCACTGCGTCAGAAAGGTAATGGATTAGGGCTTGTTTTAATAAGTATTTTGTTTTCCAGATTTGCTTCTTCAGAGGGGCCGAACGGCCGATTTTTCTTGGAACAGAAGGTTGAAAGATTTCACTCTATTTAGGTACTTCTTCTGATCATGTTTCCTATTAAATATCGACAGGAAAAGTGACAAATAAAGGTGTATTTGTTCTTATTAATGTAGTTAATAATTTCAGCTGCGTATCGTTAAATAAAGCACTTCCTGTCATGTGCGGTTAGTAGTTTCGGGGACGTGAAATGCTATAACATTCATTTTCATTGTGAAGCAAAATGACATGAACGCTTATAGCATTCAGATTTATAAACCACACATTGTATTTTTTTTTTCTAATTGGCTTACTTTTCCACTTTAAGAGTTCAATGATAATCGAAAATGGCAAAAAGGTAATAAAAAACGCAAAAGGAAGACGAAAATAAATAAAAAATTAAGAGAGAGACCGATCAGAGCTGCAGAGAATTTTGCCCCTCCTAGAATCGAAATTTTTCCCGCATTGAGCAACTCCAAGCTCTCAATCGGAAGGGGAAAAATGTCGGGAGGTTGTCTTTTCAAACAGCCGCTGATGTCAAAGGCGTAGGACTACTTTACTCGCGTGACTCATTTGTTTCTCGTAAGTTTTTAAGTTTAAGTAAGTTTTTTTGTAACTTCTGTTTTCACCATTTATCTCTAAAATAAGACATTAGTTATGTTTTTAACATATGTAGTTACCGAGATATAAAGGATCTCCCATACCAAGTTTTGTGGCGTTTTGGAGTGTAAATCAATTTCCTTCCTGAGACTCCAATGGGAGGAACGTAGTCCTACGTTAAAAGCAACCCTTTCTCCCATTGAAATTTGCGCGACTTCCTGATTTGGCCTTTTTTCGCTTTCTCTCAGTAGTCCAGTCGTTAAGTAGTTTTTTTAAATCAAATTCTGGAGGAGTTGTAATTTTTTGCTCCTTTGTCTTTTTTGGGGTACTGATTAAGAATCTGAGGTTTGCTACCAAAAATTTTTGTTCGAATTTTAGTTATAGTAAAATAAAACATGAAAAAAACATTTCCCAGGTTTTTGCTTATAACTCAAAAATTATCAACTTTTAGTAAATCATAATTAAATACCAAAATAATCAGCATAAAATTTCCTACAACTATGGTCAATACAACTTCTGCAGCACTGTTTGTTTCTGAGCTGACGAGCCGCCACTGCATCACAGCATCAACTGCTTGACGATATGGAAACTCCTGTCTTTTGGTGTCCTCGAGTTTCTGCAATCTCGATTCCTATGCTGGCATAGGAGTTGGTGCAGGCTTGCACCCTTCAAACCCAAAACGCTGGAGGATTTTTCTTGCATATGCTTTCTGACTAATTTCAACGGAACCATCTTTGTGGCGTTGACTTTCAAGCCCTAGAAAACATGAAACTTCTCCAATATACACTCTAAATCTGGTTTCTGGTTCTTTAAGGAAGTTATCCAAGTCTTCTTGATTAGTTGCAGCAACCATTACATCCACATATAACATCATGAGTAGTTTTCTACCATTTACTTCTTTACTATACAGAGACGGGTCGGCATCAAGCAAGTTTTAGCAAAAACTGACCAAAGCACTTATTCTAGCAACATGGAGCTGTTTTAGACCATACAAGCTGCGCCTGAGCTTGAAAACTTGTTCTGTTCCATCTTTATAGCCTTCTGGTTGCTGCATATAGATGGTTCCATCTAGTTCTCCATATAAAAAGGCTATAGATACATCAAACTGTGACAAGTACATTTTCTCTTTCGCAGCAACGCTCAATATTGCATGTATTCTTCCCAACTTTGCTACTGGACCATACGTTTCACTATAATCAATGCTTTAGCGTTGACTGCAACCTTTCACAACAAGCCTGGTTTTGTATTTGTTGATGCTGCCATCTGGATTTGTCTTGATTCTGAAAACCCATCTGCATGGTAGGGTTTTACTTCCTGCTGATAGCTCCCATGTCTGATTTTCTTTGTGAGAAGCCATTTCGCTCTTCGTGGCTTTCTTCCAGTTCCCAGATAGCATGTCCACTTTCAGCAAGTTTGATTTTTCTTGATATTAGCTTGTCATGATAAAATTGATGTGGCAACTTTGAAGCAAACTTCCTGCAATGTAACAAAGCAAAATCGACCAACCCACTTGCAAAGCAAGTTTGCTGTGAAGTTGTTATGACAACTTCCCACCACGATTGCAAAACAAGTTTGCTGCAAAGATGATAGCACACTTACAGATAATCTTTGTCTCTGCTATTAAAGTGCTCATGCTATTAAAACATTCTATTTTTAATAGAATCTCCTAGACCGTCCTTCTTTTTATTGATTCAATAAATCAATGATAATTTGTGAAAAAACTAACTTTTTTATAAAAAAAATTAGAAAAATTTTCCATCTTTTTACTAAATATAGAACTCGCACTTTAAAGAAAACTATATCGCCTTTTTCTTAACGTTGAAATTTTAACGTTCATAAACAAAATTAATTAATTAAATTAGCCAAAATAAACCTAAAAACAGTCAATGTTTGTTAAAAAATAATAACTTACATTTTGTCCCATTCTAAAAGTAATTACTTTTGAACCCTATTTTCATAATTTATTCTACTAGCAAAACATAGTTATTAGCGTAAATCGCTCTCTTTTTGACTTCAAATCATATTCTCAACACAAAATTTAAAAAATTAATGAAATCAAGAAAACAGTTTAAAATAAACCGTATGCACGATCTATTAACGCAATCTATCTTCTACTCTCAGAGTCTAATTGGCTGAGTGGTTAGGACGACAGGTTTAGGAAGCGAGATGGCGGGGGGTTCGAATCCGATGTTGTCTTCGTACTGTGTTTTTGCTATAGTTTGCAATGCGTTTGACGCGGCAAGCTTGTGACAAGTTTGACGCGTGGTGACTAACTCGTTTGCGTTAACTTGTTTCAAGCTTGCACTCTTGCCGTGTCAAATTTTTGCAAGCTTGCAGATTTGCAGAGCAAGATTGCTGCAACTTTGCTGCAAACTAAAATTGCTATCTGGGTTAGCACTTTCTTTGCTATTAATTGTCTCTTCAAATGTTCTTAGCCTGTCAATTTCATAAACGACTGATTCAGCTTCCATGATATAGTCCTCAAAACGTGCAGGTTTGCGTAACAGAGAACGGTTTCTTAATTGTCTGTAGCTTGAGGGTTGAAGCTCTTCATCATTGTCTTCTTCAGTGTCACTTGTAATTTCTTGCTAATTTTCTTCGGAGTCATCTTCAGCATCGCTTGGGGGCCGTCCATAAATGATGTCACGCTTTTTTTCAATACTTTTGACCCAGCGTGGCCCGCCCCTTGTCACATGTCACGCTATATTACATAAACATATACTTTTAGTTCAGAAACAAAGCACTACGTTATAGATCATATTTCAAATTTTATTTTTAAACTTTAACCATGTGTTTTAATGACAGTTGTGAGCATAACAATAATAATTATTATATGTGTGCTTATTTTGTATGAAATAAGATTAAGGTTTACAACCAAAAACCTAATTAATATACAAAAGTAATAAAATATTAATATAAAAGAGCAATTGTAAACAGTAGTATTTTGGGATTAGAAATGGAATTTGATATATTTTGCTATAAATCTTATCTTTACTTTATTAACACAAAATACTCTTAAACAGAAAAAAACGCCTCAATAAGATCAACCTGTTTGTGCCACTTACCAGTTCTACCACTCACCCAGGTGGGGCGACGCATCTTTTGTTGGCCATTTCAAGGGTGTGACAGGGGGAGGTTTTCTTCTAATGGTGAAGAATTTCTGCTGCTACCATATTCTCAGAACCTACCCTGAATGCCTTTTTCGATAAGAAAGGAATATAAGTGAAAAAAATCACATGAAAGTTGTTTCAGCCCCGATTTAAAAAATACCCTCAAATTATGGTAACTTCAAAATTTAATCTGCTGATTTTAAATGTTTTTATTTTAACCAAAATGTGTGATGTCACACTTCTTGTTAACCCCTCCCTCCCCCTTGTCACAAACTGTCACAATTTCACGAACCCCCTCCCCCCCAAGCGTGACATCATTTGTGGACGGCCCCTTGTAGGTTCTTGTTCCTTTTCATCCAATTTCTCCTCAGCATGCTTTCCCTCATTAGAAAGATCGTTCAACATCAGTTAAACGCATCTGCTGGGTTTCTCTTGAAAAATAACATCTCTAGATAAAATCACCCGATTCTTTTCTTTTAACCAAATCCTGTAACGCTCATCACCCTCATATCCAACAAGATAGCCCTTGACAGCTTTCTGGTCCATTTTCTTCCTCTTTTGAACAGGAACGTGAGGATAGCAAGTGGAACCAATTATTCGCAAATATTTGAGGCGAGACTTCTTTTTCATCCATAGTTAATATGGGCTAGCACCTTCCACTGACGACTTCTCCGTTTTGTTCAAAACATATACAGCTGTGGTAACCAGTTCAGTCCACATTGCAGCAGGATAATTGACGTCAGGATTCGAGTACACGTACGTTCTTGCCATTTCTATATTGGTGCGCATCTCTCGTTCACTGTCACCATTTTGATCTGACGTGTAAGATGCAGTAAGTCTTTGCGCGATTCCATCTTGGCTTAAAATGGCACAAACCTTTTTGTTGTCGAATTCACCACCGTTCTCACTAAGAAATTCTTTCAATGAATGGCCTACATTCTTAGCATGGGCGAGCATTATCTTGAGCACATCCTTCAGTTCAGATTTTTCTTTGATTACAAAACTATAACGAAACTTAGTATAGCTATCTCTGAATACAACTAAGAAACGCTTCTTTTGAAATGAGTAATCAAAACGTCCACGTACATCTGCTGAGACCAATTCACCAGGACTTGTAGCTTTCTTCCTGGTTCCAAATGGTAACCGATGTGCTTTCCCAAAGATACATGATTCACAGGGTTTGTTATCAAAGTGAACACTAATTCCTATTTCTGTAGGAAGAATATCTTTGATGTGCCGTTTATCTTGATGTCCAGATCTTAAGTGATACAACTGCAACAAAGAGCTGCTTTCCATAACTGTGTGCACTTCTGCTCCTTTTTCAGGCACAATTGGCTTAATATCAGCCTTGAACAGAATTCCATTAACACTTCGTGTTCCATGCAGTATAATTTCAACATTGACTTTTAACCAACACTCAGTAGACGATAAAATAAATTCACTGTTGGTATTTCTATCTTGAGCAGCCAGCACTGAAAACAAATTTCTGCTGATCTCGGGGACATATCAGTCATCTCGTAGCATGATTTCCTGGCATTTCTAGCCAACAGTGGTCTTAACACAAATATTGCCTTTTCCAAGTGCAGCCAAGGTTTCTTTTCAAGCAGCCTTAATGCCACGAGGACTATGGAAACTCGTGAAGTCAACAAAGTACTCTGGACTGTTTACGATGTGTCGAGTTGCTTCGTTATCAATTCAGAAAGGCCTCAAATCCGTTTCAGCCGTACAGACTTCTCCGCAAATGGACAGCAGGGACACATTTGCAGTCTTAGTGTTCCATGAAATACATTCTCTGGTCTTTTTCTGCTCGGTTTTCCATCGAAAATCCATTTCCGCAGTCTTCAACCCAGTGTCCTCTCTTGTAGCAATAGCTGCAAGTGTATCCTTTCCTTGACTGTTTCTGGAATGTACCCTTACTATTGTGCTTCTGCTTATCTTGATTTTTAGCTGCTAAAGTTTCCCGAGCATTTTTGTGGTTAGTTTCGGACTTCGCAAAATTTCTTTCAAACATGCACAGTTGATTTGTAAGCTCATCGAAAGTCATTTCCTCATTTTTAGCTATCAACATCCAACTGGACTTAAATGTCTCAGAGTTACTTGGCAAAATATTTAAAACTTTGCACGCTAAAATTAGATTAGGTAACTCGTGCTCACCTCTATCTTTGAGACCGTTATTCCACAGACTCCTGAGTTTAGCAATGTGTGTAGAAACATCACCGCCAATCAAGAAAAATTTTTAACTGAATAAAACAAACTTATGAACAATTATCTTAGCAACCAGGAGTTGAGTTGTATACTAATAACTTATAACTGCTGTCAAAAAACAATTAACACACTAAATTACTAGTTTTAACAGTACTATCGAATCTTGGTTCAAAATGCGATAATTTACTCCTCTAGAAGTGCAATATATTGGCATAAATCTTTACTTTTTAATAAGATTTCATAATAATTTTAGAATATTATTACGCTTATAATGTCAGACAATATTCACAAATTTTAGAATATTTTGAAAAATTCCAAGTTTTAATAATTGAACTACACTTAATGATATTTACGGCACTTCTTAGGTGACCAATGTGCATATTTCTTCTTTTATTTTTCTATGGTTTTTATTATAGAACATATAATAATAAAATGTAATTGTTGGGATATATTACGGTATTTACTGTGCGAACATCGACATGATCCGCTCCACAACCTCCCATCCATCAATCCGCTATTTATTACTCTATACAAGAGTGTGAATACCGAGAGTTTCCTGATAAAAGAACCTGCAATTTGGTTAGACCTATTTTTTAACAGGATTACATCGGGGCCATTGCAAAACGGCACTGTAACAAGAACGAAGTACTGAAGAAGTTTGACAGTTTTTAAGTGTAATAACACTGTAAAAGCGGTTCTGTGCATTAGCAGGTGCTGATCATGGGGAACGATCACGGTGCGAAATAAATCAAAAGGGAATTTTCCCGCAGTAACAAACCTCGCGCTTATCAATTTACTAAACAAATAAAAGCAAAGGCTCTTTTACTCCGTCAGATAGTTATAGAAATAAAGATATGAAGAGATAACCGGGAAAGCGATGTTTATTTCGATTTAGATTCCCCTTTTTTATTGGTCTTGCACAGATGCCATGAATAACAACAAGGAATACACGTTTCTTTGGTTCATAGAAAATTACAGTTACTGTTGGCACAAGAATGGAGAAAAATTGGTCAGTCCAGTGTTCACCACCGATGGACTGGGGGCCACAGCTTGGAATGTAGAGTTGTACCCAAGAGGTCTCGGTGATTATAACAGAGGTAACATTTCAGTTTACTTGTACAGAAATGAGGATGATGGACCGGATTTTCTTATCGTAAATTGGCATATATCCTTTGTTGCAAAGAATGGATCATCTCTTTTCTTGAGAGAATGTGCATCCTATTTCTCGAAGAAATTCAAAGATGGATGGTCCTTGGCGATGGATGATGTACTTTTGAAGCGGGCGACTAATTATTTACCCAAAGACATATTGACTGTACGCTGTAAGTTGTGGAGCGGTGATGGAGATGTAGAAATTGCCCCGATTTGTGCTCGAACTCGCATCGGAATCGAGCATATTTCTTTTCTTCATGCAGTGGAATGTTTCAGCGCAATGGGACCAAATCTAGAGAAGACGGTCCAGATCCGATCCTGCTCAAAAAAGGGAGGTGCCATATTGAGTAGTCTATACTGTACTGATGGTTCATGTTGTGAAAAAAAGATAATGCTTCAAATCACACCATCCGATCATAATAAAATCCTCTCCAAATGTATAGTGTCTTTGCTAGATACCTTCGGAAACGTAATAAAATGCGCAGAAGCAGATAATCGATTTGATGCTAAGAGAAAAGAGATTGGAAAATTGCCGCTGTCTCTCACAAAGGATGAAATAATGAACAAAAAAAGCGAATACTTGCCAGATGATAAACTTTCTTTGCTTTGTGAATGCATTTTTTCGACAGGAATTGAATTTCAGAAAATTGAAGGAATTCAAACTGAAATAACGACAACGGTCGGAAAACTAGCGAGTGATAATCCGCATATCAAATACGCCAATATCTCCACCGAAAAGCTGGCAGTGTGTCCTAGTGTAGCAGATGACCTTAAAGACATTTACAATAGCAAGTTCCTTACTGATGTGGTGCTCAAGACAAAAACTAACTCCTTTCCTGCTCATAAGAATGTGTTGTGTGCTAGGTCCCCCGTCTTCAAAGTCATGATGAGCAATGACATGAAAGAGAAAAACTCCGACTCCATCCAAGTGGATGACTTGGGAGATGGAACTGCGCAACAACTCTTGCTGTTTTTGTATTCCGACAAGCTCGAAGATTTACAGTGGGAAACTGCGACTAAATTGTACTACGCTGCGGATAAATACCAAATCGAGAAACTCAGGCTCATATGTTCATCTTTTCTGATAGACAACCTAACTACATCTACAGCTACCGAACTTTTACTTCTAGCCGATACCCACAGCGACTCTGATCTCAAGCAGGTTGCGGAAGATTTTATTTTGGAGCACGACGAGCAAGTTTTCGGCTCAGGTGAATGGGAAAAGTTATTGGTTGCAAATCCTCAGCTAGCCGCCAAGACAATGCACTTAAAATACAAGACAAAAAAAGTAGATAAAAAATGAAATTTTCGGAACTTTGATTTTAACTTCATATTTAATATTGGTTGCAAGTAAGTAAAATTTGGCACCGATGCAAATCTAATGAATTTATGCTTGTAATTTTTTTAACAGTGTAGTTTTGTTGCAGAATTTGTTTTACGATTCGTCATATTCTGCTATTTTAAACCATCTAGTACTATTTTTTTCTGATCAATTTTTACTTTTGGTATGATGAAGATTATTATATTTATTTAGCAACATTTAAATTTTTACTTTATAACTCATGAATTACGTAGTATGCTTATGTCACAATGTAATTTTTTTCACTAGGAAATATTTGTCCCAATTGTGTTTTTCAACAGATCATTGTTTTCATAAAAAATATTTTTAAAAATGAATTAACAAAAAAATTGGAAATAAACATAGCATATTAAAAGGCATTTATTTCAAGAAGCATTTATTTATATTGCAATGGGTATGTTTCAGTATTATTGAAATTCTTAATCAGTATGAACTCAAGAACTACATTCAAGTGTTATTTTGGAAAACCTTAATGAAATTTGAAATAAAGCCATTTTTAAGACAATTA
>BGPR01021937.1:1982-25909 GCA_013235015.1 Araneus ventricosus
ATATATATATATATATATACATAATTCAAATTGGATAACGAAGACCAAACGTTAAAAGCATAAATGAGTTATTTTACATTACATTTTTATCATCAATAAAGTTTTCTTGGGAGGGGCGCCTCAAAATAATTTTGCGCCTGGAGCCTCATATCGTCAAAATCCGCCACTGGTGGGGTACCCTCACACGTAGTGGCGGCTCGTCAGCTCAGAAACAAGCAGTGATACAAAAGTTGTATGGACCTAAGTTGTAGGAAATTTTGTGCTGATTATTTTGGCATTTAATGATGATATATTAAAAATTGATAGCTTTTGAAATATAAGCAAAAACTGAGAAAAGGCAATTTTTTGGTGTTTTTTGGATATGACTAAAATTCAAACCAAAATTTTGGGTGGTAAACCTCAGATTCGTAATCAACACCCAAAAAAAAAATAAAGGAGCAAAAAATTATAACTCCCCAAAAATTTGATTTAAAAAACTACCTAATGACTAGACTACTGAGAGAAAGTGAAAAAAAGTCAAATGAGAAAGGCATAGGTGGAAATCGCGCCAAACAAGAGCTGTAAAAAGCGCAGCTCGAGTGCTTCTAAATTCAAATATTAGAACGGTTGATTTTCTCTTCCGACTGAACGCTCAGCGTTGCTCAGTGCACGAATTTTGGTCCTTGGGGGGGGGGGGCACTATGCAGCTATGGTCTGTCTTTCTCCTAATTCTTCATTGATTTTCCGTCTTCCCTTTACGTTTTTATTACTCTTTTTTTTCCCTTTTCGTTGATCATAGAACTCTCAAAGTGGAAAAGTAAGCAAATTAGAATAAAAACGAAAATACAAGTTTTTAAAACAATTTCAGGGGGATTGCAGATCTGCAGCCATAATGGACGAGCCGCCACTTCTCACACTTCATTTTATCAAAATGCAAAGCAGTATTATTCATTTGAAGAAATGAAATCGGCCATTGAGGATGTGTGTGTGCTTGCTTTGAACTAGTCAGAACTAATACAGAACTTATTGTAACGATGGAAAACTGTGTATTTCACCTAATTCAATCTAAAGGAGAAATAAGCAAGTATTATCCTTTTATATTTACTCGAATGTAAAAAAATAAAAATCTCCTGTGCTCAGTGGCGGACTGGGTCTGAAAATAATGATTGTCATGAGTCAGTAGGGGCCCTATCACATCTACCGTGTCATCTTACAATATATTCCTTACATTACATTTTTAAATTTTATTTCTTACATATATAATAAATGAAATCAATAATAAATTAATATATTATTATTATATAATAATTAATTATAATAATAATTTAATTTAATCTCTCCCTAATTTAAAAATGTATTATATTTATTACTAATTATAGTATTACATGTATTATACATATTATTGGAAATAAGAAATACCTCATATAAACACAGTTTTATGATTGAATATTAAACAATTTTGGTAGTTGTATTAGAATACTGTAATTTTGGAACTATATTGTAATTTTCAGAAATTTTTTTAACCAAACTGAAAATAAATTGCAAATTATTTACCTAATTCATTTTTTTTTTTAAAGTATTTCTTACTTCAAAGGTTAACAACTTAAATTACGGAAGTGTATTTATTACATGTGGTCCATTTCATTAAGGGCAAGTCGACACACTTATGAGTTCACTAGATGACTGTTCAAATCTATCAATAATTAATCTACATCCAAATAATCTAACAATTCCATTTGAAAAGAGAGTAATATATAGGTTTCCTAGTTCTCCTCAGACAATGAATTTCTTAATATGGTCAAATATTTGATCGCATTCAGTAGCGATCTTTAGCTTCGAAATTCCAATAATATCATTGCATTATTCCTCACTCAAAAATGGATTTCAAACTCCACAAAGATAATGTTCTTTTAAATTTAACTTAATATTTTCAATACAAGGACTATTAGGATACAACTGTGACAGGGAAACGACATTTCTGAGTAAAAGCTTTGTAAAAACAAGCATTATGGTCAGCATTGCATAGAAACCACCTCAAATATAATTAGAACTGTTAGCTAAATTAATATAAATAAATATGAAGAGAAAGGATCACGAATAATTAAATATTTCTTAGTAATTAACCGGTTATTATTACCATTGAGCATATAATGCCTCACGTGTTTGGCGAGCGAAGAATATTTCCAAAATTCACTAAAGTTTAGACAAATGTGTTGTTTACAAATACCCTTGATAAGAAAATAACAGATGGCAAACTAAAGCAATGAAATGGTAACAATATATTATTTTTAAAGATGCACACCAAGAATTCAATGTTATAACCAAATCTGAACCCATGACTGTTGTTGCATATGACATAATTTAATCTAAAAGAATAAATTTCTCCACCTCAGGGTTAATATCACTTTCACGTTTAAATTAACCAAAATATGATTAAAGATATTTGATTTTAAATTCAGTAAGTTAGATTTTTCTTATAGGGTTTTAGCGACAATGCGTGAAAGAAAAATGCCGTCCGTTAGTAGGGCATCCATTGTAAAAGATACAAAAGAAAATTCTTTGGAGGATTTGGAATTTTGAAATTGGAGTAATTTTTAAGTAATTTGTCTTTAAATTGATATAATTAAAAAGATAATTTTTCAATTTTTAAAAGGGTGCAAAAATTATTCTTGTGAAATTATGATTTTAGAAGATATCGCGAAAAAACTTCAAAATCTTTTTTAATTAACTGAAATCTAAATTAACTTTGGGACTAAAATTTAAATTAATTTGACAGAGATTTTTCTCTTAATGTGAAGAACACATGTGCTAAATAATACCAAGGTCGAGTAAAAATTGTAGATTTGTGTAAAAGACAAACATTCATCTTTACATATATAGAAGTAAAATTTTAAATTAAATCAATTATAAACAAGACAGGTGAAAACAAAGAGATTATAAGTTGGGTATAGAATTGCTGTATTTAATTGTTTATGCAATAAAAGATTAAACGATATCTTAACAATAGTGTTATTTCTATGTTTTGCTTCTAATCAATGCTTTTGTAAGCAAATTCTTACAAATAATAAATGCGAATGTATGTGTTGATTTTTGATTGCCTTTTGATCTTCTACAGGACTGTCTGTTTAACCTCGAATTACTAAATTTGGTGCAAACATACTATGGAGGGTGAGAGTGAGCACCTCGGAGACATTTCTTTCTTTTACTTTAGAAGACAGACGAGTTCGCTTGTCCCTCAGTTTTACGACAGTAAAATGCACAAATAACAACAAAAAGGGCGTTGTTTAGCCACCTGCAAGGACCAAATCCTTCCTGCACAAAGGGGTTAACCCCCCCGTCTTGCCGGGGTGCTCTTGTGATTATTTCGTCCCAGCACCAGGGAAATAGATGTATTTCTCTGGTCCTGATTTCGTCCCGTCCCGGCTCTGCACAGAAAGTGCGCTGTGTACTTTGAACATAAAACTATTTCCTATTTTGATTAGAAAAAGCGAGGAAATTTACTAGAAAAAGAATTCTTTCCTTCCTCTCTGATACATACACATCCTGAGGGCCCATATCGACTTATGTCTAAGGGGGCCCTCTTGCCATTGGGCAAGCTGGCAACCTATCCAGTCCGCTACTGCCTATGGTTATACTTTTGATACGCCCATTTTTGTATTTTTACTAAATAAGGTTGAAAATAAAGTTCAAAAAATGATTTACCAAGTACAATTTCAATTCTATAATTTTTTTTACATATGAACACCGATTTAAAATAGAGTAAATATTTAACGTTTTATTTTAAAATTATTGTTGTGCTTAAACTTTCGAAACGCACTTGTAAATATTCTCCAGCAATGCTTGAAGGAACATTTTCTCTAGTTGTTTCCTTGCCACGTGTTTTAGGATCCTTCACTTCACTCTTAACATCGTCAAATACACTTGTGTCCAAAAGTTAAGTATACACGGGTACAATAGTTCAAAATCATTTGTGGAGAATTGAGAGACGTAAAATCGTAGAATTTCAAACTTATTTAACTTACAGTGAAGTTCGGTCACGAAGGCTTTTAGGGGAAGAACCAGGAAGTGATGAAGATGAAAATGATTTAGGCTCACACCATTGCACAGAAAGCTAATAATGATTTGTAACTTTCATCACTGATTTTGTTTGCTGGACACAATTCTTACATTAATTGTCGTAAAAATAGCACTTATATTCGGAGAGACAAAATAATGTGTTTTTTTTAAACATTTTTTTTTCGCAAGTCTTTTGCTTATGGCATTTAGAGTTTTCAACCATATAATTCAAAACTTACAGAATGCATAACAATTTATTAAAATTAAATATTTCGAATATTCAAGGAAATATGAGTACCTCTAATAAATAATTTTTAACTGCCATATGTGCAAAACATAGTATAATTTTATTTCATTATTTCAAAGCCAGATATGTAGGGCAGCTTAATTAAAAATGTCTGCTGAATACCGTTACGATTCAGAAAGATATCGGCATTGACGCCAGCGGAATTTCTAGTTGCTCTCTACAAGAAAATAAATAAAGAGGGTCTTTCCATAAATTGATATATTTTAAAGCTTGAATCTTTTCGTGGGTATTTAACATATTTCTACCGATTATACAGTCCAATATAAATATTCGAAGATTCAAATTTAAGTATCAAGTTATTTTCTTAACAGGAAGTTTCCTTTCCCAGCTGAATACTGCCTCAGCAATAGTCGTTTTAATACGATCGCCGCAGAGTTATGTATCGGTGCTGTATGAATATGTAGTACTTGCATACAGGGCAATTAGTAAGTGCCTCCAAAAGCCCCGCAACAAACCTCTTGAATGATCGCCAAAGGAAAAAAACAGATAAATTTTTCCAACATTCTGGGAGGGGAGGTGGATCCCCCCCGTAAATACGCCCTTATGTCTGACTTGTTACTATAATACAATTACATTTCTAGAAAGTCTAGATAAGAAAAGTTTTAAAAATTCAATACATAGCATTCTGGACAGTTTACGAGTTGAGAACCGAAGGGGGGACTTGACCCCCCCCCTGGATCCGCCCTTGAATGTATAATGCTTACAGGAGTCCCTGACAAACTTAATAAGCCACTGTTTAAGATGAGATCTTAGACTTTTCTTAGCCATAACCTTACAGGTTAGACCACTTATCTGCCATTGTCCCTTTTCTGGAACGCTTGTTTTCTTTTTATTTTCACCAAAACAGTGCAATTAGCTTTGATTGTTCAATCTGAAAGATGAGCCGATTGCTATAAAAAGTAATAATCCAATAAAAATCATTTTTTCTGATTGAAAAGATAATTAATTCTTATTAAAAGTTAAATAATCAGTTCAATTAAAATTTTTCAGAAATAGCGTTTTCTTTCACATTTCATTCATGTTACCATATTAATTTTTTTTTTTTGAAAAAGTGAAAAAATAGAGCTTTGGCATATAATGGGTTAATATTATCTTACTTTTCATTTCCATTTTAGTTTTTCTTTCTCCCAGCTAAAATATATACATTAGAAGGGTAAAGAATTTTTAAGTTAAAGCAGAAAACATCGTATACATTTTCCTCGGACAAAAAGTATACATTTTATTGTCTTAATTTCATTTTTAATGACTTACAGTCAGTCTTTTCTTCTTTATTTATCTCTCTTGATATTTTAACTTCGCATTTTTACTATTCAAACTGCGTTACAACATTAATGTCATCCTTAGGTTAGTATGGGGTTTCTTAACTTGCCATCTGGATATACTATATATAGAGATGTATCAAGGATGGAATGCAAAACATCTAAAAACACAGACGACTTGACTGACAGGTTAAACTGTGGGTTGTGACTCCCAGTAGGTCACATAGAAATATATTGGATTCCAGAAAATTTTCATAATTTTTTTCGAAATCTTCAGTAATTTTCAACAGAAAAAAGCAAAAAATAATTTCCATATAAAACATGATTCAAAATTTCAGAATAAGTACCTTAATTTTTTTTTATTTCTTTTTATTTATCCTTAAATAATTTTTAATTTCTTTATTCTTTTCAATTTCAAGTACTCGAAAATTTTTCTCTCGAGAAGAGGGCGCCAATGTTAAAAAAATTAAGATACTTTGAACTAGAGTATTTAAGTGAGAGCTAGTACATTTCGAGATCGGAGAGTCATTACTTGGATTGGGGCATAAATCTTTTTGGATTTTAGAAGTGTATTTTTTTTTAAAGTTTGTTGCAGTTACAATGTATACTTGATTTATTGTTTTTATTACGTGTTCAGATATGGAAACCCTCTGCACTTCTGAAACGAACAGTATGTTTTTATTACGTATAAAAATATACTGTTCGTTTCAGAAATGCAGAGGGTTTCCATATCCGAACACGAACAGTACAAATTTATTTACCCACATACCATGTTTTTTTAAAAAAGAAATCAAGCAGATTTTGTATGTACACTTACCTTAAAATCAAACACAAATAAAACAATTAAGATTTTATTCAACAAATAACAATACAGCTAGTAAAAATATAAAGGTAAAATACAAACTTACAGTTCAGTATTTTCAATACAAAATTCAAATGTTTCTTTAAATATTCATACGTTTATAAAGTACGTAAAAAGTTAGGAAAGTAAATACAGATATAGATGAGTCATTATTTTCTATCTAACATTTAAATTTTGTTCAACATTTAAATAGTTTAAAGAAAAAGAAAAGACAAATGAAAATTTAAAGTTTGCCATTAGAATACAAACTTACAGATATTTTTATTCAATACAAAATTAAAGTGTTTGCTAACTAATTTACAAAATAGTTCGTACATATTATTCTTGCTTCACCATTTAAGTTTCTGTCCAACACAACAGAAAACAGTTCTTATCAAATTCCATAATATATTTAAATATTCTTTTGCATATAGCAAAAAAAAAAAGTTTAGAAGGTAAATGTAAAAATTTGAGGACCATTAATCTCTTGCTAATATTTCGACTTTTACATAAGAAAAAGAAAAGATACCCATGAAATAAAAAGATGATAAAATAAACTTCAGAGATCGCTATTTTCTTTGGATATTCATAGCTTGCAAAATGAAAAGTATCAAATTCCAGAATATCACATCAAAGTTATCGCATTCAAACATTTTATCTGTTTCTCGATTAAACGTTTAGCACGACGGACATCAGTGAGTTTACAGATCGTTTCAATAACCCCAGATCCCCAAGCTGCAAAAAAGGAAACATTTTATACTTTGACAAATTTAATATTAATAACGCGTGCTAAAAAAAAATTAAGAAATAAACATGCTAAAAAAAACTTTTTTCGCATATTAAACAATTTTATGCGATACAATAAAAATGCAAGTGTAAGAAACAACAAATTCATTCTGCAAATAGGAATATAATCAATATTCAGTAATCATATAATTTCATGTCGAAAAAATTGAAATATTGTGGGAAGAGAAAGGACAAAAACAGCACAATTATATAGATGCAAAATAAATGAAAATGCCATCGAGGGAGACAACCACATATTGTCTGTACTTTCAATTTTGACAATTTATGAATAATTTTGAACATACTGTATGCTTCGTAATTCGGAATGCATATCGTACATTTTACATTTTTTTTATTAACAAGATACATATCAAGGAGAGACCATATTCACAAGGTTTCTACAATTACAGCTAACTAGTTCAAAGCAGTCTACAGGAAAAATAGTAAATGAGAACTTCATACACACATTAAAAGCAGTTCAAAATCTTGACTAAGACATTCTGCAATTTAAGCTGATTTCAAATTCAATTCCAATTAAAGTACGAGAAGCAGACAATGCGATCAACATATTACATATAAAAAATTCCAGAATAGTATATTCATTGGCTGAACTCATTATCTGTCAAGATATGTTAGTACATGACATGATTAGCAAAGCTTACAATGAATCATCAAGTCTTGATGAGGGGGAAAAAGGAAAACACGTGTCCATACAAAGCCCTCCTGTCTCATTATTTAGTGATAGCAAGACAATCTGGCACTATAGATAACACTTATTTTGCTTTTCAAACACCACAAACTGAAATTTGTTATGGATGCCATCTTAAATCTTTTTGTCGTCTATAGCTTCCCCATTTCTTTCCAGATTATCTGATAACAACTCAAAGTGGGCTGAACTATTAGAGATAAATAGTATTATAAATTTTAAAAAATCATACCTAGTGGTTCTTCAGAAAAGTATGGATGAGCAAGGCACTCCTCAGCTGTAAACCTACAAAAACAATACAAATATATGAATAATTATAAAGAAAATCACTGTATATTCTACAAAACATCTTGAAGCTTTTAAAGAAAACTGTAAAAAAAAAAAGAAAATCCTTCTAAAATACTTGGAGTTCCAGAAGTTAAAATAGATAACCACATCGGAATCAAAAGTTTGATTATGAATAATGGAATAAAATTGTTTTTAAATATGGGACAGGCAGAATATATAAAACATTTAATAAAACAAATTTCTTCTCTTTCATCACCACTCTATTTATAATAAAAAACTTCAGTCTGCGATCATTCCTTAGAAGACCGACATTTTATCAGGAAATCGCATGGTTTCAGTGGTGTGGAAAGCTTTCAGAATGGGTAGAACAGCTTTTCAGGGATAATTCAGATGAAAGCATATATGGACAACTAAGGTAGTGTAGCATTGTAGTATGATCTTCCCAAACCACAGAGAATGGAGGCTGGCAACAACCGAAATCGCAATATGCAATGGATTATAGCATTCATGATATGCTGTACACTGTTAAGTGGTGTAACTGCAACTTTTGCCACCTAGCGCGAAATTGCAACAAGCAGTCCAACATTTATAAGTTATATACGGTATATAAACCTCCAGAGGCGGTCCTAGGCCCGGGCAATTGCCTGTGGCGCCGAAACCCGGGTGGAGCCAAAGCGGGAGCGTAAAAAAAACAATATAGCTTAAAAGATGTATGAGCTCCGTAAAAACTTCAAATATGTTACCTTCCGTATTGATGCCACCTCCCTTTCTCCTGAATAATACCTTTGAGACCAGAGGCTTTGAAAATTTTTCTGACTGCAGTAGCGTAGGGAGAGTAAGTAGCACCCCGATCATAATATGATTTTTTCGCCCCCCCCCCCGCATCATTAGTGATTTTGTTTATGGGAATGACTCCTGGGACATGGTCGTTTTTTGTCTCCTCTTCGTATTTTACTTTAAAAAGGGACATAAACGCATTAACATTTTGTCATCATGGCCACTGGCCTAGCGAGAATAAGTGGCGCCCGGAAAGTAGGTCTTTTTTTAATTATAGTTGCCATCAGTGGCTTAACGAGTGTAAATGTCACCAAGGGTATGGTATTATTTTTGCGACCCCTCATCATATTTTGCTTTGAAAATGGCATAAACGTAATGTTGTTTTGACTCCATGGTACCCCCTAAAACTGGCGCCCGGGTCATCTATACCCCTCCCCCTTGCAACCCGATCGCTACGCCACTATGATTCTGCCTGTAACTGGCGAGAAAAAAAATTTGAAACTGAAACTTATCAAAATGTACCTGCGATCATCATGCCAATATTGAAATTAAGGGGATTATGAAAAAAGTTTCAGATAAAAATTTTTAAAAAAAAATGAATTTTTGAACAGAATTTATGATACGATGCTAAAATAAAGTCAAATATTTTTAAAATAAATTTATTGAATACATTATTTTAGTTTCAATAAGGCCACAATATAATCCTAAATAAATACGAACTTTAAAAATTCCCAACATAATATATTAAGTTATATCTGCAGGTAAAACATGATGCATATTTCTAATTAACATTTTGCTCATATTTGGAATACTCACATTATAGAATTAAAAAAAATATTTTGGTTAGGAGGGGGGCGCTATATTGTTGCCTTGCCCGGTTGGTATTGTTGTTTCGGGCCGTCTCTGCACAGTGGGCCGAAAAAATGTTAAACCTGATGAAAATATAACTTTTCCCCTGGTGTACTGCACCATTTCTCATCGGATTCTTACTTTGACGAAACGTTCTGGTACACAGTGTTGAAAGAAAAACTGCTGAATGCCGCGCTTTATTTTTATTCTAAACAGCAAATTTAAATTGTGATAACGTTATACCCCTAAGTGTTATGCATTTCGCTAAAATGTCTGAAAAAAAGAAACAATCAGGTACGTTTTATAGGAAAAGAAAGGCACGGGCAGTGGCAGAAAACGAAAAGCAAGAGTCTATTTTGAAAAAAAAGCATCAAAATAGAAAATATTGAATACAGAGAAGGTCTGTCAACAACAGTTGAAGGCAGATCTTTAACTTCAGAAAACTTTAAGAACGATAATATAACTTATTGTTCGAACCAAGAACAAAAAGTTCCTGTGAATTCAACACCACAGGTAATTTTGTTATTATCATTCTGATTTGTTATTTTAAAATTTTCAGAATTAAATATCTATTTGAAAAATATAAATTTTCGATATTGACAATACTAACATTGTCACTTATACAAAAATTCTAAATATTAAAATCCCATATATAAAATTTTAGTTATTTTTTAAAATTATATTTATATATTACTGAGCAGAAAGCGTAAAAGTGCACAATGGGTTAAGTTATATCAAAAGTTGTGTTGGTTTTGTTGGAACATTTTTGTGCACCTTCTGTATGATTATTCAAAAGAACTTAACTCATATGATTTTCGTAAGCTAGATAAGCACTAGTAAACAAGTTAACTCGTTTACCAGGACCAAATGCGAGAGCATGCAAAGTTACAATTATTTGAACCAGAAGCAGTAGAACATTTGAACGTCTTAAGTGACTGTGAAGAATCTAGCAATAAACAAGACGCGAAAACTAGTTTGCAAACCGAAAATACAGAAAACAGTACTGAGAGTGATAAGGTTTGTTGGATTTTAACATAAGCATTACTCTTGAAATAATAATATTCCGATTGTTTTTTGAAAAATCAACTTTGAAAGTATAAAGTTCCCATTACATTTCTTCCAATCATCAGAAAGTGCCAAACATTAGAAGAAAACTTGTAAAATTACAAATTATTTCACAGAAATTTTTATTTTTTGTTTCGTGATAAGTTTGTGATTTAAAAAAAATTGTAACATGGCTAAAAAAAAGTAATAAATTAAAGTTTCACACTGATAAGCAAGGTATATGATCAGGGTCGGATTACAAAATAGGCAATGTATAGGCATCTGCCTATGGGCCCTGCAACTTTGGGGAGGCCGCCGATATTATTTTTTTAAAAATTATTTTAGAACTTTTTTTTTTGAGATTGCCCGTAAAGAAATGTTTTATTTCACTTTGTCATATTGTTTGTTGCTCAAAAACTGCTTATTTAGATATTAAATTTAAATCAATAAAGTTTTCTGGTTTTGGAAGTTGGGGGGAGCAAAAACTTGTATTGCCTATACTGCCCTAAGCATAAAAGGCATATCTCATTTTTTTAAAATTTTCAGATTTTTCCTACTTAATAATGTTTGTGAGCTGTCCGACATTATTCCTAAGAAAAAAGGCCGCATCTTATTGAAAAATAGTAGAAAACCACTAAAGAATTATGCATATCTTATAAAACTAACACAGTATAGTTTTCTGACTCTGCTAGTAACTGTTGCTACTGGCGAGAGAAGTTTTTCGGAACTGAATAAAACATATCTGCGATCTAGTATGTCGCAGGAGTGACTAGTTGGTTTGGCAACCATATCAATTGAACGGGGCCTTCTATAGAACATTGATATTGAGAATATTATGAAAGATTTTGCAGATAAAAAGGCAAGAAAAGTTATCATGTGAAGAGACTTTACAATACTGTGTAAAGAATAATATATTTTTAAAATAAATTTGTTCAATACATTATTTTAGTTCCTGTAAGACTTCTTTATATTCTTAAATATTTCTGGAATTAAAACATTCTGACCATAACATTATTAAGTCATATTTGCAGGTAAAACATGCATATTTCTAAGTAAAATTTTGTTGGACATTTAAAATGCAGACAATATAGAATTTAAAAATTGATATTGGGGCGCAAATTCTTGTCTGGCCCTGTTGGTAAAATTTCCTCGGGCCGCCACTGTAAACCTCAATAAAAAAATTTAAGGGAAAAAATAATTTCACCTGTAATGTAAAATACAAAATTATATATATATATATGTATGTAATAATCTCACTTAATTTCATTTCAAATTCTAACAATATATATTTTAAAGTCTTACTGTATTCCAAAATCACTTTTCTTAAACTCCAGTTTCGTTTTATTTCCCGCGCTGGAGGTATATTAAATCTCTCGTTTTGGCATATTTACTACTAGCTCATTGCAATTAGGTAAAACAGGGGAAAAAATTTATATAGTTTTGAAACATTGGTCAAATACTTCTTTGACCTCAAGGATATCAGAACCGAAAAGTTTCCACCTCTCCAGGGGGAGCTTCCGCCCCTAGGGGAAAAACTGAAGTGAAGTGGAGTGTTAGGTTAGTTTTTCCTAGATTTCTTCAACCCTCCATATTCAATGTTAGAAATGGTATAGATGAAAGTCGTAGAGCATAAAATTCTGCGTCGAATGAGTACCAATACTATATATTTTGTTGCAGTAGTACGATTACAAACTCTTATTAAAGTTGCAATGATTTTTCAATTTTCCAAAAAAAAATCATTATTCTTACAAAAGACGACGCATACAATCAAATATTCTATCTAAATAAAGTTTGTATGCTTAAGTATTCACTTTTGTAAGCACATGCATATGTCAGAGCACCAATACCAGAGCGCTAGTGTGGTGTGGAAGTTAGGAGAGAGAGTACAACTAGTCCATTGCAATGAGACCGAAAAACGACAATTAGGAGAAAATTTTATAAAGTTTTGAAACTTTGGTCAATTAATCTTCTGATATCAAAGAAACGGAAACCGTGAAGTTTCCATCCCTGAGGTGGGAACTTCCCCCCCCCAACCCCCTTCGAACTTGCAAAACCATCAAAGCACAAAATGATCGTACCCAGCTTATAAAACAATAATTAACATTGTTTATTTTTTAACTGCAATAAATTATTTTCATAAATATTCTAATTATATGTAGCCTCTTGCTGGCCATGTTTTATAATATCTTTGATACAGTTCCAGAGCGACCAGTTGGTAACACTGACAACCTTTACTTTGTTCTTGATGGAGGCTCTCTTATTCATCGTGTAGTATGGCCAAAGCAAGAGACTTTCGGTGATGTTTACACCACATATCAAGAGGCATTACGGCGATGAAGTAACAGTTGTTTTTGACGGATATACCGAAAGCAGTGTTAACACAAATGTTATTGAACGCCAAAGGCGAAGGATGAAGCGTACCTCAAGAGAAATAATTTTTAAAGAAAGCACAGTTCTCCTTGACCCTCAGAGACAATTTCTAAGCAATCTTGCAAATAAGGAGTTTTTCATTTCGCAAACTCGCTAGTCACTTGGAAAACGTAGGCATATGCACGTTTGTAGCAACACATGATGCTGATGTACATATTGTGAAGACCACTATAGAGATATATGAGAAGATTAAGAACCAAGTTGTTGTAATTGGCGAAGATGTTGATATTCTTGTCTTACTTATTGCTCTTACTTCAGTCTATATAGATATTCTCATGGTGAAAGAGGGTAAGGGTAAAGTCAAATATAGGTTCTATAGTTCTAAAGGTCTGCAGAATTCTAATCTTGTGATCGAATGCAAAAAAATACATTCTCTACGTTCATGCGATTAGTGGTTGTGACACAACTTCAGGGTTCTATAGAAAGGGAAAGCTACAAGCAGTGCAATTGCTCATCTTATTCAGGCTACTTTCCTCTTTCTTCGTGTTTCTGTACAATGCGATGATGAACCTCTCTCCTGCTCTTTCAATCTCAGTGTAAGTTGATTTAGTGTTATTAAAGATCTCAGGGATATCTTGCAGGTATTTACTGAGGTTGAACAATTGCAGTGCTTGTAGTTTTCACTTTCCATAGAACCCTGAGATTGTGTCACCACCACTAATCGCATGAACGAAGAGAACGGAAATTTTTTGTGCATTCGATCACAAGATTAGAATTCTGCAGATCTTTAGAGCTATAGAGAGAACCTATCTTTGACTTTACCCTTACCCTCTTCCAACATGAGAATATCTATATAGTTTGGAGTAAGAGCAGTAAGTAAAACAAGAATATCAACATCTTGGCCAATTACATAAACTTGTTTCTTAATCTTCTCATATGTATACCGGTCTTCACAATATGTACATCAACATCATCTGTTGCTACAAACGTGCATATGCATACGTTCTCCAAGTGGCTAGCAAGTTTGCGAAATGAAACACTCCTTATTTGCAAGATTGATTAGAAATTGCCTCTGAGGGTCAAGGAGAACTGTGCTTTCATTAAAAATTATTTCTCTTGAGGTACGCTTCATCCTTCGCCTTTGGCGTTCAATAACCTTCGTGTTAACACTGCTTTCGGTTTATCCGTCAAAAACAACTGTTACTTCATCCCCGTAATGCCTCTTGATATGTGGTGTAAACATCCACCGAAAGTCTCTTGCTTTGGCCATACTACACGATGAATAAGAGAGCCTCCATCAAGAACGAAGTAAAGGTTGTCAGTGTTACCAACTGGTCGCTCTGAAACTGTATCAAAGATATTATAAAACATAGCCAGCAAGAGGCTACATATAATAAGAATATTTATGAAAATAATTTATTGCAGTTAAAAAATAAGCAATGTTAATTATTGTTTTATAAGCTTGCTGGGTACGATCATTTGTGCTTTGATGGTATTGCAAGTTCGAGGGGTGTTGGGGGGGGGGAAGTTCCCCCCTCAGGGATGGAAACTTTACGGTTTCCGTTTCCTTGATGTCAGAAGAGTATTTGAGTAAAGTTTCAAAACTTTATAAAATTTTCTCCTATTTGTCGTTTTTCGGTCTCATTGCAATGAACTAGTTGTACTCTCTCTCCTAACTTCCAAACCACACTAGCGCTCTAGTATTGGTGCTCTGACATATGCATGTGCTTACAAAAGTGAATAATTATACAAACAAATTTTATTTAGATAGAATACTTGATTGTATGCGTCGTTTTTTGTAAGAATAATGATTTTTTTTTTTTGGAAAATTGAAAAATCATAGCAACTTTGATAAGAGTTTGTAATCGTACAACTGCAACAAAATATATAATGTTGGTACTCATTCGACGCAGAATTTTATGCTCTACGACTTTCATCTGCACCATTTCTAACATTGAATACGGAGGGTTGAAGAAATCTAGGAAAAACTAACCTAACACTCCACTTCACTTCAGTTTCCCCCCTAGGGGCGGAAGCTCCCCCCGGAGAGGTGGAAACTTTTCGGTTCTGATATCCTTGAGGTCAAAGAAGCATTTGACCAAAGTTTCAAAACTATATTAATTTTTTCTTCTATTTCCATTTTTCAAAAATTAAATTTTAATTTTTCCAAAAGAATATTTTAATCGTTTCCACGCGCACACAAATCGCGAAATCAGCGACTCCTTGACGCCATGCATTTTCCCTAAAACACTTACGTAATTTACTAAAAATAGCTATTATTCCCTTCACTTTGATCACGTGTTATCTGTTAAATCCCTACCTGAGAAAAAGCAGGGATTTTCTGCTCTCTTTTGGCTTGAAACCTTAAACTAAGATTTACGTACATTCCGTCACTCTCCCATAATAAAGGAAAATTAGTTAATAACTCGGCATGTTTTTTATTTAACGGCTACAACAAAGAAAACATTTCAAGAGTCTGTAGGATGATTGTTCCGCACGGGAAAAAAATTTAAAGATGTAAAAATTAAAAAAACAAAACAACTTAATGGAGAGTGATGGAAATAACAAAAAATGGCTGACCAAAATAGCTGCCTCCAAATCAACACCGGATTGTTTGTACTTTTCCTGATGTCCTGAAATCCAGCTGCCAGCAATAAAATTCCGTAATGCAAAGTCAAATCTTCCGCCACATCTGTTATACAAAGTGATTTAGCTGTCATCGATTCTCTACTCTAGACGAATATGCCAAATTTATCGCCTGTCTAGAGTTAAAGCGAAGCCTGAGCGTCTTCAGCGGAAAGCAAATGTTCGATGGCCAGCGTTCGGGAAAAAAGTGTTTGTGCGTTAAGAATTCGTCAAAAAAAAATTATTCCTTCTACAAGAAGCATTTTATCTTTAACCAGTGTACTCTCGGCTACAGATAATATCCAGGAAAGTTTGTGTACAAGTGCATTTTCTTCAAATGGAAAAAAATTTGCGCAATAAAAAATAAAAAAATAATGTACTAATTTCGCCAAGATTTGCATAATTTCAGTTTCCCTGTGTTATTGGTTTCAAAAAACTGCAAAAATGCCTTCATGTGGTGCATCGAAAAATATAACTTTTATCGCTGATTGTTTAATTCTTTACTTTTGATTATTAATTGATTTTAAGTTTATATTTGAAAAAAATTTATTTGGTGGTGTTATGTATTGATTTATATTTTGTGATTGATCATAAATTGATATGAAATTGCATGTGAAAAAATTTAAAGTGTTTGTGATTTGAAACTAATTTTGCAGTGTCCATATTAAATTTTGAAATTTAAGGTATTCATGTTGAATACAAGATATTTTACAAAGAAATATTAATTTTAAAAGTTTGGTTTTATTATGTTTTCAATCATATGTTTCATTTGATATAATAATTTTGACATTAATTTAAAAAGTGAAAGTATTCTTGTTTTGGTTTTGAAATTTATTTTGCTGATATCAATGCTATAATAAATGTGGAGGTATAAGGGGTTTTCTTAAGAATAAGAAATATTCACTTAAAAATTTTGAGTATTACTTTGCAAAGTTTAAGTTGCAAATTTGATTTATTCATAGATTTGATTTATTTATGCATAGTTTGATTTTGTGCATCTCTTATATTTTGAAATGAGATCCCATGCAAATCTGAAAATAACATCTTTCGATTATGGTTATAATAGGAAATGCTGCTTTAAAAAAAATTGGCCTTAAATGTTTATAAAGTAAACTCAGTTTAAAATACCCTAAATTTTATAATTCAAATAAATTTTAATTGCCTCATAAATTAATTTAGTTTAAAATTAGGTTTAAATGTGTTGTCAGAGTACGGCAAATAATTTATAATACATGACTTAAAAGAAAAGTAAATAAAACAAATTTTACTACACTCAGAAAAATAAATAATGAACAAAAAAAATAATAACGCCAACTCCCTCCATTCTCGGCCTCGGGAGATCAGTTTTTGTACTCTTTCAACTGCTAGAACAGTTTGTCAGTGAGTTGTGTTATTAATAAAAAAAAGAGCTTTCTCAGGAGATTTTGCGATGTGGATTAGCACAGAGTTTGACCATCAAAACCAAAAATACTCATCTCCGCAGGCTATAATGTCCCATCGTGTGTTTCTTCCTAAACAGAAAATTCTTCACTTTATAAAAAATAAATTAAGTCATAATTTTTAATTGCCATACTACCATCACGACACTTATAACATTTAAATTTCCTGATTTCTGAAAAAGAAAAAAAATTGAAACAATTTATATTTTAGAATTATATACCGATGTTTTTTATTTGTTTACATTTAGAGTTTTTACAGGTACCAAGAATCTTCAAGAATTTTTACAGGAAGTATAAGAGTTTACATTTGTTCATATTAATGTTGTTATGAAGTACAGTGAAATTATTTTCATGTTTATGATAAAGTGAAGGGAAAATTTTATAACAATTCTATTTTAAATTTTAATTTCTTATTTGGGCATCCCTGTAAGATGCGGGTGTATGTCAAGGGCCCTGGCGCACACACGCGTCTTGCGGAGGGGGAAAAAATTGTAATAATCTCACTTAATTTTATTTCAAATTCTAATATTATATATTTTAAAGTCTTAATGTATTCCAAAATTACTTTTCTTAAACTTCAGTTTTGTTTTATTTCCGCGCTGGAGGTATATTAAATCTCACATTTTGGCATATTTATTACTAAAAGAATATTTTAATCGCTTCCATGCGCCCACATAAATCGCGAAATCAGCGACTTGTTGGTGCCATAATTTTCCCTAAAACACTTGCGTAATTTACTAAAAATAGCTAATATTCCTTTCACTTTGAAAATGTGTCTATATGTTAATCCTCTATCTGAGAGAACGCAGGGATTTTCTGTTCTTTTTTTACTTGGAAACTTTCATACGAAATGTACGTATATTCCGCCACTCTCCCATAATAAATAGCTAATAACTTGGCCTGTTCCTTACTTAACGACTACAACAACGAAATCATTATATATGTGATATTTTAATTTTTTAACTTCTTTAATTCTTAAATCACTTTTAACAACACCTCATTTTAAATACTTCTACTTTCATCATAATAAACGCACTACAACTTTCTTTTCAAGTCATGGGTTTCTAAAGGGGAAATTCCCTTTTCTGGGTACTTAAGCGTTCTGTGCATTCATATCTGCCTTTTTTCACGCCAGCATGTAAGCTTTCATCAGCAACGCGCCGCTCGGGCGTAACCTTCTGAATACTGGTCATGCAGCCACATAAATATATATATATATATATAGTAATACCAACCATTATATAAAGTGTTATATCTGAACATTCAAAACAAATAAACAAAACATATCAAAAATGCAATGCAAAAACTGAAAATTTATTAACTAAACAAAATTTAAATTATGATTCTATAAATAAAAGTGCTAAATACATGCATAGAGCACATGGAAAACTCGAATATATCTCTGAACTATGTTTACTCTTACAACTATTGAAAAAGTCAAACCAAAAATTTGGAGTTTTCAATTTTTTTGCACAGCACTAAACATCAGACAATAATTTGCTATAAGGAAATATAATTTTCAAAATGAGTTACTACTAATTTTTACTACATTTACTAATAATTTAATCATGCAGAATTTTCGTAACCGTAAATGTAGACTTATAGTTTTAAGAAATCAACCCAACGTTATCCAGTAATCACTCTCGTTCATCAGTTTTTTAGTGACAACATTTAATTAACGAAATATATTAAAATAAGAATAGAAAGGGTTACATATATCCTATATAAATTTTTCGAACTTACCTCTTTTTGGGGTTGTAACGAAAACCTTTCTGCAACAAATCCCAAGCTGCGAGACTTATTATGGCTTCATTAAGTTCATGAGCAAATTTTACCTCCAACATATTAAACCTGAAAAAAAGAAAAATGTATATTATATGGCGAAGAAAATGTGACTAACTATAAAAAAATGCGAAATTTATTACAGCACAAAATTATACATTGATAAAATTTCACAGCTAAAGAAAACGCTATTTATTTAATTTTTTTTCATTGACTCAATCTAAAACTGAAATTTTGTATCAATTACCGAAAGTTAATATAATTCTTAGTCACCTTCGTCACAGAAGTTTCTTAAAATTGATTTCGAAATAATTGATGAAATTTTTAAATTAATGAACAAAAAAATTAATAGCAATAATTAAAATTTTGCATTTTAATAAAATTCACACACATACAAATTCTTTTCGCCGCCATACAGATCTGCTCAACACATCAAAATGAAAAAGTATAAACGGGAGTGTTGTCTCCTCGCCTTTCTTATATACTTCTATAATATGGCGCACTTTGTATGAAACTTTGTCGCATACTGAAGAGAATCGAGTACGCATTTTGGAAAAGGACCTCTTCTCGCTGACTGATTTTGTCCAAAATTTAATGCAGATCAATTATTTTTGAGTAAACACCACATACCAAATTTCTTTTGTCTAGCTCGTTGAAATTTTGTGTGATTGAGAACATATACACATGGACAAACTGACATAATTTTAAAAAATGGATTTTTTCGAACTCAAAGAGAACATGGAGAAACTTTTGAAAACATGGAGAATTACCAAAATCTAGAAATCGAATTTTTTGATGATTACAATATTTTCTCTCTCTCTGTCCTCATATATGGAAAAGTAACCAGCGGGAGTAGTCTCCCCTAAACTTTTTCGTGTGTTTCCCAAAAAGGTGTCATTTCACCTCCACCCGCATAGATAAAAAAACTCGAACCTACTTTAACCCAGAATGCAATGTCTATCCACGAATTTCCTCCAGCGCACGCCAGGGTCACGAATATCGCCAAGCGCTCACCGAGACGCAAAATGGCCTTGAGTCATAGTACGAAAATAGAATATGCAATTTGAACGCCTTTTATTTAACCGATTGAAAAAAAGATTGGACAAAAATCTACAATTATGCTTAGAAGGCCACAAACAAATTTCATTTATTTAAGTCATTGTGTTAAGGATTTATTATGTTCACAAGTATGCGATTATACAGACCAACAGACAGTCAACCCTCTGACGTATTTGGCCTAAATTTTAATACGGACCTACATTCCTGATGATAAAACTGTGTTCCAAACTTTATCTATCTAGCTATTTAAGTTTTTCAGTTATCGTGTTCACATGAACGCAGACAGACTTCGAGTAAACAGATTTTGTCCAAAATTTGATAGAAACCTACAAATTATGTATAAAGATCACATACCAAATTCATCCGTGTTCACAGATAGACATAATTCCAAAATTATGTTTTTCGGACTCAGGGAGGTCTAAAACGTGGAGATTCATTAAAATCTTGAGTTCGAATTTTTTTGACGATTACAAAACTTTCTCTTTGTATACTTCGTGTACGAAAGTAACCAGCGGGCGTGTTCTCCACTAAGCTTTCTCGTATACTTTCCCAAAATTTCATTTTCTAGCAATGAAATTTTTAACTGCTGTTAAAGGAATGTTAATCTTTAAAAAATGGAATTATTTATATGCCGTGTGTGAAAAATGTCTCAGTACAATGCCAGGCGTCATATAAAACCAGCGGGAGTGGCCTCCCCTAAACTTTCTCGTATACTTCTCAAAAATTTGTCATTTCCCCTTCCCCGCGTGGCTAAAAAAATTCGAACCTACTGTTACCCAGAATCCAATGACTATCAGAAGGTTTTTCATTATAGTGATTGAAATATATCTAGGTAAAGAATCAAATTCAAAGAGATGCGTACCGATTTTCCGCTCTTACCGGCTCAAGGACAAACTGACGTAATTCGCTCCATAGCTTTCGCGTGCACAGAAGATTACTTCCAGTACGCATGCGCGTGGAGATAACTTTTGAAAAGAATCCGTTAATTATACAGACCGACAGACAGTCAACCCTTCGACGGATTTGGCCCAAAATTTTATACGGACCTACATTCATGATGATAAAACTGTGTACCAAATTTTATCCATCTAGCTATTCAAGTTTTTGAGTTATACTGTTCGCATGACCGCGGACAGACAGACAGGCAGACTTCCCGTAGACGGATTTTGTCCAAAATTTGATAGAAACCTACAAATTATATGTAACGATCACATACCAAATTTCATCCCCGTAGCTCTAACAGTTTTCGAGTTATCGTGTTCACAGACAGACATAATTCCAAAATTGTGTTTTTCGGACTCAGGGAGGTCTAAAACGTGGAGATTCGTCAAAAACTAGAATTCGAATTTTTTGACGATTACAATACTTTCTCTTTGTATACGAGAAAGTAAAAAGGACGCACTTATCATATTGATGAAAGATATCCCTCTGTCAGTTGGCACATATATTATATACTGACGGATTTTATGTGGATACTACTGAAAACGGGCATGAATACATTCGAAGCAGTCCGATATCAAAAGAACTGTAGAAAAATTCGGTAATAACTTAAACGGTAATGTAGTTGTTGTTTAGCTCTTGAGAAAATCAGCAAAAACAGTATCATAATCAACTTGCATTTAACTATTAGAACAGCAACAGTATTTTCTTCAGTGATCCTTAGTAGTTCAAGATTGGCTCACAGCTGCTATGCTGCTCTTGGCTGTCTTCTGGACAGTGATCAACACATTTTACAGTAGTTACACAGCCACAGTTGCCTTACTGGAAATATGAGTAAAATGGCAGGCATCCTAACCAAGGCTGAATTTATCTTAACTCAATTTCATTATCTAGTTGATTATAACATTTAAGAAGTTTATAGATTCTAGCTCCAGTTTAAAAGTTCAAACATGTAATCTTTATAAAGATTCTACTAAAACAAAAAGTCCTGGATCTCTTTAAGTAGGTCAGGATTCCATTTGATTTACCGCAAGTAGAAGGAGTAGCGAATTTTCCTCTGGAAAATGAAAATGATTTTCGGTAAAAACATCTATACTGTACTAGTCTTTCAGAATCATCAACCAGACTGTTGTATAGTTGGATTACTGGCACAACTTCAACATTTGCTCTAACATTATTGGCGCTCCATCCTGTAATTCTGAAGAATAGGTTGATTTTTTAACACTTCTGTCAAGATTATGTCGAGACTCATGGATGAGAACCCAAGGGCACAATATAATTCGAAAAGAAAATCTGTAATTATGTGCAGCAAAATTCATCTCAGAAATTTAAATAATGAAGCAGAACGCATAATAGGATTTACTTTAGATTTTAAAAAGGAACTGGCACAAATGAAAACTTTATAGGCAAGACCAGTGGCGAATTTTGACCATATGAGGCTCCAGGCGCAAAATTGTTTTGAGGCCCTTACCTTACCCAATGCTGTAAATTCTCAGTCGGCTTAACACTGCGATGCATGCCCAATAGATTTTGAGGCTCCTCAGAGTCTCTAGATACGAGGCGAGAACCTCTAGCGACTGTGCGAAAAACCGCCACTGGGTAAGACAGCCATCATTTGTAATTCAGAAAATCACTTGTTTTACAATGCACCGTTTTGAGGAAGAAGTTGCAATTTCCATATAAAAACTGGGCTCAACAAACATAGCTGAAAAGACTCTTTTCTTTTTTTTAAAGTAGATTCTATAATAAAATAAAACACAGCAATGAAACTAAAAATACACACTGTTAATACTACAGCACCACAGACAGTTTCTACATAATGAGTGCGACTCTCAGCTATCGAATATACAAGGTTCCCACTCATATTGATAAAAAAAAATTCAAGGTCTTTCAAGGACCTTTTTAAAAAAAATTCAAGGACCATAAAATTACATATTTTAGAACACAAAAATGCAAAGAACAAATTTAAATCAAATGTCTTCAACTTTAACGTTCAAATGTGTGATCACTTTCTTACTTACGACTTTCAGATGCTAAAATGAAGAGTATTAAAGGCACATGTTTTGCACACCTTGCAGTTAGTGAACCAAAATCTACAGTGCTAAGTGAGTTTCGAGATCACAATTCAAACATCCTTACTATTAGGCATAGTGTACTACTACTAGATGCTAATTTTACACAAACTACTACTAAGCATTTACTTGGTAGCTCACTTCACAAACACATTAGCTGAAACAAAATTCATTAAAAAATTGTTAGCCCCACAAGAACCTCTATTCTTACTTTAGACCATTGCTTGAGATCGAAGGGGGGAAAAGAGCAAGAGACAGGTACAAATCAACAAACCTTTATTTACATTTAAATAAATAAACTTTAAAGTACTTTAAATTTACATTTTCAGTTGCTCTGTTCAAGCCTCAATTTTTTTAATTGATCATTTTGACTTCATAGGCCCTTTCTTTTCTGTTTTCTTAAAACTATTGGATTCTGCAATAGATTTAAAATCTCTACTTTTTTTCAGCTAGTTTGTCTGCAAACTTCTGCAGTGCAGAAACCAATGCAATGCAATTCAGTGTGATGTATGACTCACAATTATGATGACCCTTCAAAATTTTTGCCATATATTTATTTATCTACTAACTGAATAGCCAGTTTGTGTGAACGGAGCACAAAAATGTACCCGACTATTTGCCATAATGAAGAGTAAAAAAACTGTACAATCTGGCATCCCTTGCTCTTTTATGTTCAATTTTAGTAATCAAACCACTTATATTAATCTTCTATGAACGTTGAAAAAGAAAAAAAGTTTTATTAATAAGAA
>BGPR01021938.1:0-15513 GCA_013235015.1 Araneus ventricosus
AAAGCATGCAAGAAAATGAAACCAAAATCACGTGTTATAAATTTATTCTGGTAAGCCGCATATCAAATTGCATTTATGAAGTAATAATTTTTGTTATTTGATTTATTAACGATTTTTTGTGTGATTGAAATATTAACTTTATTAAAAATAATTTAATTATTTATCAGTTTCATGTTCTATACCAATTGTGCAATATAATAAACTAGCAGTACGCGCACGGCGTTGCCCATGGAATCAGGACTTCAAAAAAGTGGGTGAAAAAAAGTGCCCACAATGGCAGGAAAAAGTTTTGAAAACAAAATCAAAACAAAAAATACGCATTATTGATATTCCCGCTTATTTTTCTTTGCGAATGACGTCACCTACCGCGAAGAAGGTCACGTTGCAACAATGCACTGTGGGATGGTCCGGAGAAGCTCTCGCTGTTAAATCTCGCTACGAAAAAATTGTTTAAACCGATCAGGGAAAAATTAATTTTTAAAAAACGAAAAAAGATATTTTAACAGTTCTTGTTTTAAATCCGACATAAACGTTCCATTTATAGGCTGAAAAAAATGATAAAAATAATGACAAAAAATGACAAAATAAAAAAAAAACGCCCACAATGACATGAAAAAGTTTTGAAAACAAAATCAAAACAAAAGATACACATTTTTTGATTTTCCTGCTAATAATTTTTTTTTTCGCGCTACAGTACAGAGTACGTTAATCCAAAACAATATTACAAAATTAGAACGTGGAAATGATTATTATACAGCAAGCAAAATATAAAGCAAATCCGAAAATAATAATCGAAGTAATTCATTCAGGTGAAGGTCATGACGTACCCTGCGCGTCCGTCAATCAAAATTGGCATTAAAAATTAAATTAATTTAAAAAAACGGGAAATGATATTTTAACCATTCTTGTTTTAAATCCGACAGAACCGTTCTAGTTATAAGCTGAAAAAAATTGAAAATAATAGTGTTATTAGAAAGTCGGATGCAACAAATTTAAAAACAAAACTAACATTTAGATGGCAAAACTGACTATTTTTTAAAAAATTCTCAAAATTCAGTAAATTACGTTAGAAATTCAAAACTAACTTCATTAGAACGAAAATCGCGTGCTCTTTCCGATGGTCTATCTATTTTTGTCGTACAATTATTCGAAACCAATCTATTGAGAAATTAGTGCGAAAAATCAACCAAAACATTAAATAAAAAAATTTCTAGATTAAATTTTAAAAATTCGGCTTCGAGGTGCATTCAGTCACCATTACGACTACCTGTGTGCCAAATTTCATGGCTGTAAGTGCGATAGATTCGTTAGGACATTGCAGACAAACACACACACACACGCACGCACACAAACATTGCCTTTTAAAAGTATAGACTAGATTGTGCCCGTCTAAGATGGCCTTTTAGTTGGCCAACAATATCTCCTATCTGGTTGTCACAAATTACTAACGAAAGTTGTTGAAGAAAATCTCATGTAGATTACTAGAGTGCGTAAGAAATTTAAAAAAGCGTGGAAAACAGAACTGATGAATCAACTGACACTAACTTTCGTTTTATTAATAACGCTATTTGTAACAATTACTTTTACTTTGTTAGAGTAAAAATAATGCAAAATCCACCAACAGAAAAAAATGGATCACCGAATACAAAATAAAAAAAATGATGAATTGATGAATGGAAAGGAAAAAAATATTAAATATAAAATATATAAATGTTCAATTCCAAAATTAAGTTCACAAAGAAAGTACTCTTTTAACAAAAACTAAAGTATTCTAAATAGTTCTGAGTGCCTGAATTAAATAAAAAAAATAAACGACCGCTACATCATAATTCACCAAAAAGATCAAAAGAAAAATTAATTAATTCTACCATAACTTCTTTTTAATATTAACCAAGTTCAGCCAAAAAAAAGAGAAAGGAAAGCTTTAAAATCCCATAAAAAAAATCCACTGAAAATGAAGAAATAAATTAATTCTGGTTTTGCTATTAAATCATTACTATCCCCGCGTGAATGAATCAGCAAAAAAAAAAAGCAGATAACCGCTAAAAAAAAAAAGCTGTCTGAGTTTTTTGTTGCCGTCTGAAAAGAATCTCTTTTGGCACATTGTCCACATTCCTGAAGCGTTAACGATTTCGGACGGCTTTTCTAATATAGATAGCAAAATGCAATGCATTATGTTGCTATACGAGCCAGCTCTGGGCGAAAGGGAAGAGGTGCAAAATATCTACTCGGTTCTCTTCACTACGAGATGAAGATAAACACGAAACGCGCCTTATTGTATGGGAGGAAGTGGAGGGAATAGCACTCCCGCAGGCTATTTAAGTTTGTTTTTTGATGGTATGACGCCAACGACAAGAACTCCAATACTTCGTTATTCCAAAAGGGGCGTTTCGTTCGCTGAATGGGTTGCTGCATGTATTTCAGATGCAGCCTTTCTTCCTTTTGTATTTACCGCCGCAATTCGAGGTCAGCTCTGTAGAAACATCATTTTTTTTATCATAAAACCAATTTACTAATGGAGGTTGTTGATTTATTGCGGGAGCCGTGTTCTTTTTTGTCACCTTAAATGATGATTTTTGCAAATATATAAAGTCCAGTGTATTAAGAATAAAACAGACAGCCTCTTCTTAGAAAGAGAGACGGTGAGCGTAGGAGAAACAAACCAACCTCAAAGTCTAAGACGGTCCAAACAAACTTTGTAAATTAATGATTTTTTATGGTGTCGACATGCATGCCACTAATTTATCAAGGTTACGCACGCATGCATGTCAGTGGAAGTTGCCTGATTCGAAGCTGCCGAGACCACAGTAAAAATCCGATTTATCCAAGAATTCGAATTGAGAAAAACTGAGTCCGAAAGTGAATACAGCTAGGGAAAACGACGGAGTTGGAGCTAAAAATAACAGTAAACATTTTTTATGTTGGCTCCCTTTGGTGGCTACCTCGTCCTTTGGGAATACTAATTCTATCTAGTTTCAATTGAATCTCTCACGCATAATTTGATGTTCGTTGTTCCCTTAACAATGGGTTTTTTAAACTTCAAATTGAGATCGATACTTATAAGAAATGTTGTTTTAGTAGCCAAGGATGATGTATTTAGGAACCAAGTCACATGACGTAACTGTCCGCATCCTCTTGCATCTAATTGCACGTTTCCAGTGCCAACTCCACTTTCTTATTCCTCATACAAAATATGCATTTCATGTCAACACTAAAATGGCACATCAGACGTCCAACACTGTGTATAGGGGAAGGTGGCCGTTGTTGTTCCTCGTCCAATTGTCGATATATCATTACAAAATGGTAGAGAAATTTCGTTTCCCCTTCCAAAATGTTCAGTTTAGAATTGTCACCTTGCACGTGTTCATCTCGGGTTATAAGTTTTCAACTGAAATGAAAAAAACACTTTTTCGGATGCCGGCGCAAGCTTCTGGAGGAGCTGAATTTTCCTCCTATTTTCAAGAAGAACATTTTTTGCCACCTATTCCCCTTTTTGCTTCATAACTGACACACGCATTGAAATGATTTTTTATCAATAACAGCACATATTTATACCTGAGAGTAAATTAAATAATATGAGAGGAGGTGCTGTACATCGGCCAAGTCCATCGTACTGTACTTTGGCCACCTGTAAACAGCACAGAGCAGTGTTGTATCAACGTCAAAAAGTGGATTTTAGAACATTTTTGTCGTAAGTAAGCACACATATCATTATTCGGGATGGTTAAGGGCCTGCCATTGGAGAAGTGAAATTCCTAACATAGAAAGAAAATGTATTTGCTTAGCCAGATTTTCAATTTGTTCTCAATATAAAAGTCGTTGTTATTGTCATGATTTTGCCTGCGCCGTTAATATATCGCTGAGGCTAATATAAATTTCTAGTTTCATTTTATAACAATATAATTTATTAGTTTAGCTTTTCCGGAGAAATGTTTTTTAATTAGAATTTAGAATTTGTTTTGTTGCTCTACTAATAATAAAGGAGAATTCGTGTTTCTGTGTGTCTTGGCCCTCTACAGCGCAGGCCGCTGTATCTAGAGCTGCAAAATACCTTGGAGGGTGTGAATGTGCACCATCAAAAATTGAGCAAAATTTTTGCGTTTGTTGGCGATAACTTTCAAAAATATCATGGCACAAAATAAATTCTTACAACACCTCGAAATTTGAAAATTATCTTTTCAATGATGTCAATGAAATTGACGTTCAATTTTTTTTTCTTCTTATTTTAGCAATTTTAGCAATGCTTTTGGTTGTTGCAATCAACTCAAACCGTCTTCATTGTTTCTATAAATATTTAATTGTGTGTCTCTCTTCTATTGTTGAAAGATAAGGAATGAAGATTTTGCTTATTTTTTCATATTCTTTGGAATCAATTTTTTTAGAAAGCTCTCTCCGTAAATATAGTCCTCTTAGATATTAAGTAAATCGGGAGGTAAACATTTTTTAAGGGAATCATGAATACTAAATTATGAATAACGAATTCAACTGAATAAAACAGAACAGTATTCTCGACAAGCAAGGTGGTCTCCGAAGGCGGCTAGTAGTTACACTGCGATTTTTTTATAACTTTCTTTTTTCTAAGACTAGTAGTTTTTTTCCTCCTCCGAATAATTTTAAAGTCATTAATATATAACTTGCTTTTAAGCGAACAAAATCTTCTAACTAGTTATCTACATATTTTTTAAAAAACCAACATCTTTTTTTCAGTTGTGATATAGTTCATCCATCATATCTAACTAAATATTGTGCAATGATTTTGAAAAGTATAGTTTTGTGCCATATTCTCGCGCGACAATGTCACATATTGTTGCCCTGGGCAAGGTACACCATGGGGAGGGGGGGGGGGGCAAGGTACAATGCAGTGTTGTATCTTGGCCAAAAATGGAAGATTTATTAATTTTACATTTCTACGCGATAAGTAGGTAGAAATACTAGAGGGGCTTAAAAAGCCGATTTCTTGATGTTCCAAAAGCACACAAAATTTTCGGTTTTAGGCTTAGTATTACCACTTTTTTTCAAATGAAAAAAAGTAAAAAGTAAGAGTGGTCTTGCCTAGGAAAAGTTTTTTCTACGAAATCTGTTGATAAATATTTATTACACATCAGGACCGTATCTAAGATGATATAGTCATAATATGCAATAAAAAATTCATTGGTTTTCGGAAACATTTCACTTACCCCTACATCTATTATGAAATAATGTCGTAGAAATGCACATGAAAACATTTCTATCCTAAATTCTAATATCATCAGAAAGATATCTAAGGTGTCATCAATAAAAGTTTCATGGCATTAAAGTAGTAAAAAACAGAACAAGTAGTTTCTTCATATCACGAAAAACAAGATATATTTTTATTTAATACACTTCCCCTCACAGATATGAACGTTTAACCTAGACTAAAGAAATTGATTGAATTCTTGAGAAACTTCACTTGTGAAAAGAAATGACTAAATGATTTTTGTTCGCTAAAATGAAGGTAGGGTCTCTTGAATTTACATTTTTATACGAAAAGAACAAAATTTCGAACAAAGGACAGTTGATTTGGAAGAAATATCCTCAACAGCATTAAGAACGATAACGTACTGTCAAAGAAATCAATTCACGTAACATAACAGTCACATGACAAACCTAACTGTGCAGGTCATTACTAGAACTCCCGGCATTCAAAGCCTTGCTGGAAACGGAGCAACGTATGTGACATAGTGTTCATTAATATTATTTTATTTATGAAATACTCTCAAATTCCAATGAAAAAATTCCCAAACATACGAGTATACGACATTTCACACCTTTCTTACATTGTTAGGCCCTTTCAATGACACCCCTCCATGCAACCTATAAAAGGATGGAATAGGGCTAGGGCCCCCCTGTGGGGTAAGCGGGCCCCCCCCCCCCGTCGGGGAAAATTTTTGTATCCCGTTTACGCAACGGGGTATTCAACTTGTAGATAAATAAAGTTCTGACGAAAATTTGAGACCAATTTCATTACACTCCCACCCCCGTACAGCAAGTTATGCCCCCCCTGTCGGTCAGACCGTGCCCTCCCTGTCGGTCAGATCGTGCCCCCCGTCGGGCAGACACTAGTGCCACTCCTGAATTTGAAGAGATGCGAATAGTCCCTTTGCAAACTTCCGCGCCACATCAACAGGGATAATTTCATAAATTTACAGGCATTTGCTGTAATTTTAAAAAACAATAATATCCAAATTTTCTCCACATGGTTTATAATTTTAAGAAAATAATCGGAAAACTAAATTCATCTTTAAAAAGTCGGAAAATGAAATTATTCTTCAAACAATCGGAAACCTAAACTCGTCATAAAAAAATCGAAGCTAAACGTATCTTTAAAAAAAAAGTCAACATTTTTTAACAATGCGCGCACAAAAGAAATCACAATAATTCAGGTTTTAAGCACAACTCATGAATAGAAAAACAAGAAAGGACATTTTTAAACAGATTAATTTGGTTTTTTTTCTTCTTTTTGACAATTAATACAAGAAGAATTCTGTATCATCCACAAGTCAAAATCACGAATTTTTTGTAAGAATTCCGCACAATGTTTTTTTTTTCTCCTCGAATGCATTTTCGATATGAGAGAATCGACAAGAAAAAAACACATCAGAAGTTTTTTTAATTCTTTCCTTGCAAATAAAACAATTTATTTTCCACCCCCACTATATGCGAATTCCGAAAATCAAAATGCAATGATACCAGGCGAATTTGGTGTTTTAAAGAACCATTTGAAAAGCAACATTTTCTTGGAACGTTCACTTTGTTGGTTTAAAAATGCTTTCTAATTCAGACGTTTATATTCTCGCTATTATCTTCTAAGCCATATTAAACAAATACTGTTATATTCTATACATACGGAATGACGTGCGGCAGCTTTGGAATTTTTTGTTTGTAAGGATATTTTCCAAGGGATGTTGGAATAATACATGCCATTATTAGGGTAATAAAAATATTAACATTTCATCTTTCAGAATCATTGTTCTAAATTAATGTTATTTGTTGAAGTTCTTAAGTTTAAAAACTTGAGTTCTTCTCTGCAAACAATTTTAAGTTTCTTCAAAGCACATTGTTGGCATTCAATTATTTGGTGGCCTGTACCTTAAATTTATCTCTCTTGCTCATTAATATATTTTTAAAATTAATAGTTTATCAATGAACTTATTTATTTTATTAAAGTAGTTAAGTTAATAATTAAAAATGCATTATGCGGTGGTTTTAAATAATCACTCAGTTATAAATTAAGCTGGAAAACAAATAAGAATAATTCTATCTGAATATTAAATTTTTTTGCCCCGAATGAAGCCGTCGAATCGCGCCATTGTGTTTCTATGGCATAAAACTCCAATTTACTCCTGACAAACGGATTATTTTACTCTGCATTTTTAAGACAGCAGATATCATTCAATTACCCCTCACAACCATCATCTATTTGCCTCTACTGCAGTTAACTTTGACAAGTTTTTATGAAAATTTTTGCAAAATATCAGTCATTTTCTTCCCGCCGACTCGTGACACCCTTTGAGTAAGCAGGGTTGGCGTGGGCAAGAAAAATATATATATCAGTCACACACGCTTCAGACGTGAGCTTTAGGCCCCTTTCACATTATGCGGTTTAACTGTTACGGCAAGAATGCATTAGGCCGCCTCTTGGTGGTAAACTGAAGAAATGAGTGGGAGCTTTCACACTAGCCGATCGCGGTTTGAGTCCATTTGTTGGGGTTTAAACCAGCCGCGTGCGCGACTGAATAGAACGGCGCCGTTACGACTTCGTCTTAGTAGTAATGTATGAAAATATGCTGACGCTTTCACACTGCGCGAATTTCATCCGGCTGCCGTCCGTCACGTCACAAGGTCACTTGTTCTTTTTGCCTTCTCGAAGCTTTTGCAGTTAATTAATGATTCCATTATTTTTATAGAATGCTTCAAAATTTAATTTTACTATTGTCTTTGTCATTTTTAAATGATTTCATTGTTATTATAGAAAGCACTTTCATTTACCCTAATTAGGAAACTGGGTGTTGTGGCCCAAACAAAATATCTAGCTAAAAAAATTATTCGGGGGCATTATAATGTTTTGATAACATTATATTCTCCTAGGTTATTTTATTAACTAGGTTCTATACCATATTATAACATATAAAATTGTATAACATACTTAAAATTGCAATTAAATAAACTTTTTTGGTTCAAAATTAGTATAGAAAGTTTTTATGATCCCTTGGATCAATAGCGCCCTGTTCTTCTGCCTAATTTGCCCTTTGCATAAGGCGGCCATGTATAAGGTATTGGAAACGAATTATATACTATTTCATGTAAATTAATAAAAATCTGGATAGCAGTGTCTAATGATCATGACTGAATTCTAAGATAACAACATATGTTTTATTTCTGAAGTCGCAATTTCAAGGAACTTTTTACCTTTCAGAAGTAATTCCGACAGTCTTATAGAATTCTTCAGTATTTTGAACTCTTTATGGAGATTCCATTAAAGTTTCCGATTTTATTTGAAAATTTAAACCATGAACATATCATGATATTGTACATGAGTGTACTTTAAATAATTGAGAAGATATAGTCAAAACCCATCTCAATATAAAGAGATGTTTGGTGAGTGATTTATACTTTAAATACTTACACACAGGATTCTTAAAATATTGTTCATCAAACACACAGAAATTTCCATGCTATGTTTATACAAACACAATGAAAAAACATGCAAAATCAAAGCATTGCGTTATAGTTTTTTTCAATGCGTGGTATCTTACATATAATTTTCAAGAAAAAGGTATACTATTTTAATGTCATAAAAAGTGATTAAAGCATATCTGATTATTTACCATGTTAAATAATTTTAAAGCTGCGATATTTCGAAGGGAATTTTCATAACATTTGTTTGCAATGGGTTGCTTAGTTTTTTTAAATCCTGCGCGCAAATGAAATCCATGTTCCACAACTTATGTATAATCGATTTACGTAATATATTATTAATATATACATTTGCAATGCTTAAAATTATTACACTGACTTTAAAATACATATCTAGGGAGGAACTTATTTTATGTAATTATGGTAAAAACAAAATGTATAAGTTTTTGCTAAGTAATAAACAGTCGCACTTTCGCTATCGCTTTTTCGTTGTTAAAAGGTCCTATAACACTTTATGTTTTAAACACAAACGATTAATATTTAAAAATAAGTGTCAGTTACTTGCGATTTTGTTTAGTTATATTAACGTCCCGTTTTGAAGCAACACAAGGGCTATTTTGGGACGGACCTCTTCATTTTGAACCCTGGTCACATGACTAGGACGACACCCGTAGTAAAATTTTTTATTCGGTTGAGGAATTCATCAAAAGATGCTACAGACATTCCGACATTCATCTGCACGTTGTTCTTCCAAAAGTAAGGCGATTATAGCCTCGTTTCTTTTGATTGATGGGTGCAAGACCATATTGCTGCTATTTGCTTCCGATCCGTACTGAAACAGCTATGAAATTAGAAACCGCACTCAAATACTGACGGCGCAAATCGTCAAGTGTGAAAGCAAACATGACACGGCAAAGAAAGTAAACAACTTTGCGCCGTAACGGTTAAACCGCGTCATGTGAAAGGGGCCTTACTCGCTTTTCACAAATATATAAGCATACCCTCAGTCTCCGCGCATGAGCTCTAAGGTAGTGAACACGTGCACATTTATCTGTTGTACGAACCCTCAAGCTTAGCCACGCCTACTCCAGGATGATTGACATGGCGGACTCTGCACTGTCTGCCACTATTCACCCGTTCAACAAACTTCTATCTTGCCCCTAACCGTAACGTGCAATGAGCCTGCAAATTTGGATTGTTGAAAAGTTTTTAATTAATTATTTTTTCTAGAAATTTGCTTATACGTACCAAGATTCGTAGTGTTTTTTAAGTGTAAGTAATCTGCGGATCGTAATTTATCTTATGAAAGAGTTTTCTGTTTTGTTTATTTACATTAAAATGCCGGGACTACGTAATTCCGGTGTAATGCTGAGTCAATGGAATCTTCAAAGCGGAAGTCCAAAATCTTCGCAAATAAAGTCAAGGTTTTAATGTAAGTAAACAAACCAGAAAACTCATCCATATTATTATTTTTTGTTTTGTTTGTTTGTTTGCTCATATAAAATTTTTTTCTGTTTTTGCATGCTGACTTAATAATATCTTCTTTTTAATGATGCCAGTTTTATCATTTTAATATTTTGTCTCTGATTTTACAAATTTTTAAAAATAAATTCTTAAATCTGATTTGTAATGTTACCTCCCTTGATGCAATGAAATGCAGTTCGATTTCATTGCCTCTCCATTTTTGTAGTCCAGTGGGGTGAAAGGTGGGGAGAAGGTTCCATTATTTGAAATTTATCGAAATTTTATGCACATAAAACATTATTTTGATTCTTTTGTGTGTTTGTTGGAAGGAAACCAGCTTTGAAACTCTGTTTTTCTATAAGTTTTGATAAACTCACTTTTCAGCAAAGAAATGCAACCCATGTTTTCAATTACTGAACGATACTCTTTCCTAGAGTTCGTTTTATTCTTTTATGTGTATTAATTAGTTAAGTATGCATACCGGGTTCTAGAATCGAAGCAGCTGTCGGGCCATTTAATGTCAGCCGCCTCCTGACCCTGTAATACCTTCACTCGTTTTAAACCAGTGTATTTAAAATGAAAAATTTTCGCAATTTTCTTAATGTCAAAAAAAGAAGAAAATAGGTAGATGAGAACTTGACTAAGCATTTAACTAATTGGCGGCAAGTTTAACTAATGCATTAGTTAAATTCTGAATATAAAATGAGCGCCGATTATGGAAATAATTTTCTTGAAAAAGATGTCGCCTCATATTGGCGCAAATACAAAATTTCCAAGCTCCAAAAAAAAAAAATTGGATCAAACAACAATAAAGCCATTATTATGATTTTAAATTCTGATTTAAAAGTTTATACTAGATTCAAAACTAACCATAATTTTAGAGATCCATCTTAATAATTTCATTCTTAACCTTATCAGTGTTTACTTTCCCCTCACGACGAAATTGACGTATCAATTAATGAATTTTTGGCATATGATTTTATCAGGGGGTTCGATGTTGTTACCGGTGACACTAATTGTCGATCTCAAGTATGGGATTACAACTTAGAAGACTATAGGGGAAGGAAATGAATTGAATTCTCTACGCTTAGTAACCTTATTATTTGTAACATCAAAGCACATGGGCCCACTTTTATTTCTGATGATCTTAAAAAGGGCTGCCCTAACTTGACCTTGGCTTCTTCTATTATGGTTGACAAAATCAAACAATGGGGGGGGATCCTCGACAGGCATTCTTTCAGCGACCACAGGGGTGTCTTCTTTGTGATTGATGCCTCATATTTTAAAAACAGTGATTTTCATTTTAAAACGAGCTCAATGGATTCTTGAATGGTTTTAGTAGAAGCATAAACTTTTTAAAAAATCAGCTGAATAGTGTTCAAAGAAGGAAAGGCGTTCACGTATATTATAAAGTACTTTTGAGTACACTCTGTGATCTCGCTGAGAGACCCTTCAAGAAAAAGCCAAACAGACAAATTCAGGGATCCGAGTCCACGAAAGGAACGAATCTGACACATCACTGATATTCACTAGTCAGGTAATATTATGCTAACTAGCTGTGTGTCCCGGCGTTGCACGGGCAATCTTGAATAATGGGATGTTTCCGGGCGGAGAGAAGTGAGGATCCATATATTTTCATACGGCCTGCCTCCGTTTTTTCAACAAATATTGTCGCTTACTTTCCCCAACAAACGTTACGAAGTTAAACACCTTAATACAAAAAAAGAAAGAAAAATGGAAGAAAACGATTTTTTCCGATGTTAATAAATCCAAACACAGAAGCTCGCTAAAAGAGAAATACCAGCTTCCGTTAAATAAATAAAAAAAAAGACAACTACTCCGTATGTGAACCGTTTGATTTTAAAATGGTACTTCTGCAGACTCGACTGAAATTACTTTTTTTGCGTTTTCGAACTGATGAATGTAGTTGCATTGTTTGATGTCAAACCTGAAAATCTGCCATTCACAGTTATGGTACAGTAAATCATAAAAGTTTCCGTATGGTTTAAGAAGGGGACTTCTGCGAGGAAGAGGATCTTCAATTGACCCTCAAGAAGCCTACATTTCATTTACATCACCATTTTTTTATATATTTTTTTTGTTTTAAAACATAAATTTTGCTTCAAAACAAACAAATTTTACATTTTTTTGTTTTATCAAAATTTAAATTTATTTGCAAATAAACAAATTTTGAATTTAATTTGAGTTTATTTGATATCTTTTGTTTTATAATTGTTTTCTGTCTGTTTAAAATTTGAATTTTACTTAAAAACCAGTAGCTTTCTAAATTTAGATTTCTTTTGCAAATAAAGACACCTTTACTTTTATTTGAGTCTCATGGATATTTACAGAATTTATAATAATTTTCCCTGAATTTTTTTTCTTTAAATCTGAAATTTACTTAAAAACGAATAAATTAAAAATTTATTTGGATTCTTTTAAGTTTAATTTTACTTGCAAATAAATTATTTTATTTGAGTTTCCTTGATATTCTTGACTTTATAATAACACTGGGCAACAATGAAATTGCTTCTTATGTGGGAGTACCCAATCCTGAATGAATTTAACGTGCTAAACACGAATATGACATTGAAAAAAGCTGATTGGCTCTCGTTGCAGAGATATTTACGTTTTTTCGTGTTATAAAGGTACTCTAATATAATGCAATATATGCATTATATTATATTATATATTTTATTATATTTATTATATTATTTCAGATTATTACTATATTTCAATAATATATATATATATATATTATCTCTGTTAGGTTCTCGGCCATCTCTGTTTAGGTTACAAGCGAAAGTGCACAGAAAAATCCCTGTATTCTCTCGGATAAGGGAATAACATATGGACACGTGATGAAAGTGAAGGGAATATTGGTTATTTTTAATAAGTTACGTAGGCGTTTCAGGGAAAAAAGTCTGGTGCCAAAGAGACGCCGTCATGATTTTCTGTCGGCACGTGATAGCGATTAAGTATTCTTTTAGTAATAAATATGCCAAAATGAGAGATTTAATATACATACCTCCAGCGCGGGAAAAGAACGAAACTGGAGTTTTAGAAAAGTGATTTTGGAATACATTAAGATTTTAAAATATATAATATTAGAATTTGGAATAAAATTAAGTGAGATTATTACATACTATATATTATATATATATATATATATATATATATATATATATCCCGTTATTATAATGGAATTTCGTAAGATAAATACATGCTTACGAAATGTTTCGACAGAGGGCGTGACGAAATTGATTGCGCAATAACAAGTAATAGTGAAAAAGCGTGCCATTTAATCTCATTTCGTGCATCTTTTCCGAAGCTGTACCATAAACAAGTGATTAAGTTGTTACAGTATAATTTCAACTGTAGTAATGCCTCGTATCTGCGTTAATAGTGTAGATAACTTTTGTTATATTTGCGGATAATTGACATTTGTTGCACAGAAAAAGATTACCAGTGCAGTAGTTAAGGCAAAATAGGCGCACAGAACAAGGACTGGGCCCCACACGTATGCTGTTGCACTTGTGTAACAACTCTTTCCAGGTGACTTCATGGCAAAAGAAAGGCAGTGCCATTTGCTGTGCCATGATTTGGAGGGAGCCTACCAATCACATTGATGACTGTCATTTCTGCATGGTACCACCAGCTTCTGGAGGCTTCACTAAGAAAAAGAAGAGGACAATTGAATACCCTAACATATCATCTGCTCTGCGACCTGTCTCACATGGCGAAGGACTCCCAATTCCTGAGCCTCCTACAGATTTTTCTATCAATCCAGACGAGGAGGATCTCGATGTGTCACATAATTCTCCTCAAGCGTCAACGTCAGCAGGTGGTGGCAGTAAGCATGATGATGACTTTTCGGGCTTTGATGAAACGTCTTCTTCACTTAAAATTACCTCGGTTGAACTGAATGATCTTGTTCGCGTTTTGGATCTGTCCAGAAGCAAAGCGGAGATATTGGCCTCAAAACTTCAAGAGTGGAATCTTCTCGAAGAAAATGTCCGAGTGGCTTCATTTCGCACACGTCATCTGCTCTTCGAATCTTTCTTTAAACAAGAAGAGAGTCTTGTGTTCTGCTGCGACATTAATGGTCTACTAAAAGAACACCGCATTGCACATGAGTCCAAAGAATGGCGGCTGTTTATAGATGATTCAAAACTGAGTCTCAATGCGGTTTTGCTGAAAAATGGAAGCGAGCTTCCATCCAAACCTGTCGCACATGCTGTCTACATGAAGGAGACTTACCACAATCTAAAACAGCTTTTGGAGATGATTAACTACAGTAAGTATGGCTGGCAGATCTGTGCTGACCTGAAGGTAGTGTTGATGGGTTTGCAGCTAGGATATAGAAAGTACTGCTGTTTTCTTTGTCTATGAGACAGAAGAGCAATCGCTTTGCACTACATCAAGAGAGATTGGCCTCAGAGAGCATATTTTAAGCCTGGAGAACCGCATAAAATCATCATTCCTCCTTTGCACATCAAGCTTGGCCTTGTCAAAAACTTGATAAAAGCCATGGATAAGAATGGACCAGCATTCAAGTACCTGCATGAAAAATTCCCTCGACTCAGTGTAGCAAAAAATAACGAAGGCGTTTTTGTGAGGCCTCAGATTAAACAGCTTTTCATAGATCCCAAGTTTGAGAAACTTCTTCGAAGTAAAGAAAAACAGGTTTGGGATGCGTTCTATCAAGTGTCAACAAACTTCCTAGGGGCGAAAACTACAAGGATCTGGTTGAGGATATGTTGGATTTATTTCAGGATTTCGGCTGCCTTGTGTCCTTAAAAATCCACTTTCTGGACTCCCACTTGAATTTCTTCCATGATAACTGCGAGCAGGTCAATGATGAGCATGGCGAACGTTTTCATCAGGACATTGCCAACATGGACAAGTGGTATCAGGGGAATCGGTCTACGGCAATGTTGGCTGACTATTGTTGGACGCTCATCAGAGATGCTCCCCACGTCCATTACAAGCGACAGGTCAAAAGAAATCGAAGGTCCGAAGCAGATTAAGGTATTCCCAACATGTATTATAATATTTGTACACTTTTCTAAACAATGCGTACGCATTACAAAAGAACTTTAGCCTATTCAGCTGTTTCTTTGTCCTATTCGTGTTCAGCACATTGAATTCATTAGGAATTGACTATATTTATCTCGGAAGCAGGAACTTTTTGAAAATTTGTTGCGCAGTGTAATTTATTCCCTAAAATTCTGAAATTTTTTATGTTGTTTGATGTTAAAAGAGGACTTCTTGAAAATTTTAAATTTGAATTTTTTCAAAAATTAAAAATTGCAATATTTTTTAAAGTTTTTGTCTATAAGTTCATTTTCTACCGTGAAACACATTGCAGATATCTTCGATTCTAATTTC
>BGPR01021938.1:15523-25908 GCA_013235015.1 Araneus ventricosus
TATTTATATTTTAAAAATTGTGAATTTTTGATATATAGTATATTCAACATTCCTATTTACTGTAATCTAGATCTTCACAACTGTGCCATCAACACTAAAGAACTGTGCCATTTGAAGATCTATTTTACAAGAATTTTGTATTTAAAGTATTTTTGTCGTCTTCATGTTTTACGTAAATGATTTCATACACATAATTATTGCTTTATATATGTATTCTTACATATTTATTGGTTCCTTATTGGAAATTATTTTCATATTTATGATAAAGTGAAGGGAAAATTATATAACAATTATATTTTAAATTTTAATTTCTTTTGGGCATCCCTGTAAGATACGGGTGTGTGTCAAGGGCCCTGGCGCACACACGCGTCTTGCGGAGGGGGAAAAATTGTAATAATCTCACTTAATTTTATTCCAAATTCTAATATTATATATTTTAAAATCTTAATGTATTCCAAAATCACTTTTCTAAAACTCCAGTTTCGTCCTTTAACCGCGCTGGAGGTATATTAAATCTCTCATTTTGGCATATTTATTACTAAAAGAATACTTAATCGCTATCACGTGCCGACAGAAAATCATGACGGCGTCTCTTTGGCACCAGACTTTTTTCCCTGAAACGCCTACGTAACTTATTAAAAATAACCAATATTCCCTTCACTTTCATCACGTGTCCATATGTTATTCCCTTATCCGAGAGAATACAGGGATTTTTCTGTGCACTTTCGCTTGTAACCTAAACAGAGATGGCCGAGAACCTAACAGAGATAATATATATATATATATATTATTGAAATATAGTAATAATCTGAAATAATATAATAAATATAATAAAATATATAATATAATATAATGTATATATTGCATTATATTAGAGTACCTTTATAACACGAAAAAACGTAAATATCTCTGCAACGAGAGCCAATCAGCTTTTCTCAATGTCATATTCGTGTTTAGCACGTTAAATTCATTCAGGATTGGGTACTCCCACATAAGAAGCAATTTCATTGTTGCCCAGTCAAAAATATCAAGGAAACTCAAATAAAATAATTTTTTTGCAAGTAAAATTAAACTTAAAAGAATCCAAATAAAATTTTAATTTATTCGTTTTTAAGTAAATTTCAGATTTAAAGAAAAAAATTTCAGGGAAAATTGTTATAAATTCTGTAAATATCCATGAGACTCAAATAAAAGTAAAAGTGTCTTTATTTGCAAAAGAAATCTAAATTTATAAAGCTACTGGTTTTTAAGTAAGATTCAAATTTTAAACAGACAGAAAACAATTATAAAACCAGAGATATCAAATAAACTCAAATTAAATTCAAAATTTGTTTATTTGCAAATAAATTTAAATTTTGATAAAACAAAAAAATGTAAAATTTGTTTGTTTTGAAGCAAAATTTATGTTTAAAAACAAAAAAATATATAAAAAATGGTGATGTAAATGAATTGTAGGCTTCTTGAGGGTCAATTGAAGATCCTCTTCCTCGCAGAAGTCCCCTTCTGACACCATACGGAAACTTTTATGATTTACTGCACCATAACTGTGAATGGCAGATTTTCAGGTTTGACATCAAACAATGCAACTACATTCATCAGTTCGAAAACGCAAAAAAAGTAATTTCAGTCGAGTCTGCATAAGTTCCATTTTAAAATCAAACGGTTCACATACGGAGTAGTTGCCTTTTTTTTATTTATTTAACGGAAGCTGGTATTTCTCTTTTAGCGAGCTTCTGTGTTTGGATTTATTAACATCGGAAAAAATCGCTTTCTTCCATTTTTCTTTCTTTTTTTGTATTAAGGTGTTTAACTTCGTAACGTTTGTTGGGGAAAGTAAGCGACAATATTTGTTGAAAAAACGGAGGCGGGCCGTATGAAAATATATGGATCCTCACTTCTCTCCGCCCGGAAACATCCCATTATTCAAGATTGCCCGTGCAACGCCGGGACACACAGCTAGTTAGCATAATATTACCTGACTAGTGAATATCAGTGATGTGTCAGATTCGTTCCTTTCGTGGACTCGGATCCCTGAATTTGTCTGTTTGGCTTTTTCTTGAAGGGTCTCTCAGCGAGATCACAGACTGTACTCAAAAGTACTTTATAATATACGTCAACGCCTTTCCTTCTTTGAACACTATTCAGCTGATTTTTTAAAAAGTTTATGTTTCTACTAAAACCATTCAAGAATCCATTGAGCTCGTTTTAAAATGAAAATCACTGTTTTTAAAATATGAGGCATCAATCACAAAGAAGACATCCCTATGGTCGCTGAAGGAATGCCTGTCGAGGACCCCCCCCCATTGTTTGATTTTGTCAACCATAATAGAAGAAGCCAAGGTCAAGTTAGGGCAGCCCTTTTTAAGATCAGCAGAAATAAAAGTGGGCCCATGTTCTTTGATGTTACAAATAATAAGGTTACTAAGCGTAGAGAATTCAATTCATTTCCTTCCCCTATAGTCTTCTAAGTTGTAATCCCATACTTTAGATCGACAATTAGTGTCACCGGTAACAACATCGAACCCCCTGATAAAATCATATGCCAAAAATTCATTAATTGATACGTCAATTTCGTCGTGAGGGGAAAGTAAACACTGATAAGGTTAAGAATGAAATTATTAAGATGGATCTCTAAAATTATTATATGGTTAGTTTTGAATCTAGTATAAACTTTTAAATCGGAATTTAAAATCATAATAATGGCTTTATTGCTGTTTGATCCAATTTTTTTTTGGAGCGTGGAAATTTTGTATTTGCGCCAATATGAGGCGACATCTTTTTCAAGAAAATTATTTCTATAAGCGGCGCTCATTTTATATTCAGAATTTAACTGATGCATTAGTTAAACTTGCCGCCAATTAGTTAAATGCTTAGTCAAGTTCTCATCTACCTAATTTTTCTTCTTTTTTTGACATTAAGAAAATTGCGAAAATTTTTCATTTTAAATACACTGGTTTAAAACGAGAGAAGGTATTACAGGGTCAGGGGGCGGCTGACATTAAGTGGCCCGACAGCTGCTTCGATTCTAGAACCCGGTATGCATACCTAACTAATTAATACACATCAAAGAATAAAATGAACTCTAGGAAAGAGTATCGCTCAGTAATTGAAAACATGGCTTGCATTTCTTTGCTGAAAAGTGAGTTTATCAAAACTTATAGAAAAACAGAGTTTCAAAGCTGGTTTCCTTCCAATAAACACACAAAAGAATCAAAATAATGTTTTATGCGCATAAAATTTCGATAAATTTCAAATAATGGAATCTTCTCCCCACCTTTCAGCCCACTGGACTACAAAAATGGAGAGGCAATGAAATCGAACATTCGAAATCATGCATTTCATTGCATCGAGGAAAGTAACATTACAAATCATATTTAAGAATTTATTTTTAAAAATTTGTAAATTCAGAGACAAAATATTAAAATGATAAAACTGTCATCATTAAAGAGAAGATATTATTAAGTCGGCGTGCAAAAACAGAAAATAATTTTATATGAGCAAACAAAACAAAAAATAATAATATGGATGAGTTTTCTGGTTTGTTTACTTACATTAAAACCTTGACTTTATTTGACCTAGATTTTGGACTTCCGCTTTGAAGATTCCATTGACTTAGCATTACACCGGAATTACGTAGTCCCGGCATTTTAATGTAAATAAACAAAACAGAAACTCTTTCATAAGATAAATTACGATCCGCAGATTACTTACACTTAAAAAACACTACGAATCTTGGTCCGTACAAGGAAATTTCTAGAAAAAAAATAATTAATTAAAAACTTTTCAACAATCCAAATTTGCAGGCTCATTGCACGTTACGGTTAGGGGCAAGATGGAAGAAGTTTGTTGAACGGGTGAATAGTGGCAGACAGTGCAGAGTCCGCCATGTCAATCATCCTGGAGTAGGCGTGGCTAAGCTTGAGGGTTCGTGCAACAGATAAATGTGCACGCGTTCACTACCTTAGAGCTCATGCGCGGAGACTGAGGGTATGCTTATATATTTGTGAAAAGCGAGTAAAGCTCACGTCTGAAGCGTGTGTGACTGATATATATATTTTTATTGCCCACTCCAACCCTGCTTATCCAAAGGGTCGGCGGGAAGAAAATGACTGATATTTTGCAAACATTTCCATAAGAACTTGTCAAAGTTAACTGCAGTAGAGGCAAATAGATGATGGTTATGATGGGTAATTGAATGATATCTGCTGTCTTAAAAATGCAGAGTAAAATAATCCGTTTGTCAGGAGTAAATTGGAGTTTTATGTCATAGAAAACACATAGGCGCGATTCGACTGTTTCATTCGGGGCAAAAAAATTTAATATTCAGATAGAATTATTCTTATTTGTTTTCCTGTTTAATTTATAACTGAGTGATAATTTAAAACCACCGCATAATGCATTTTTAATTATTCTTAACTACTTTAATAAAATAAATAAGTTCGTTGATAAACTATATAATTTTAAAAATATATTAATGAGCAAGAGAGATAAATTTAAGGTACAGTCCACCAAATAATTGAATGCCAATACTCATTCGAAAAAATTTCATATTTTTCACAATGTGCTTTGAAGAAACTTAAAATTGTTTGCAGAGAAGAACTCAAGTTTTTAAACTTAAGAACTTCAACAAATAACATTAATTTAGAACAATGATTCTGAAAGATGAAATGTTAATATTTTTATTACCCTAATAATGGCATGTATTATTCCAATATCCCTTGGAAAATATCCTTACAAACAAAAAATTCCAATGATGCCGCACGTCATTCTGTATTTGTAGATTATAGCAGTATTTGTTTAATATGGCTTAGAAGATAATAGCGAGCATATAAACGTCTGAATTAGAAAGCATTTTAAACCAACAAAGTGAACGTTCCAAGAAAATGTTGCTTTTCAAATGGTTCTTTAAAACACCAAATTCGCCTGGTATGACTGCATTTTGATTTTCGGAATTGGCATATAGTGGGGGTGGAAAATAAATTGTTTTATTTGCAAAGAAAGAATTAAAAAAAATTCTGATGTGTCTTTTTCTTGTCGATTCTCTAATATCGAAAATGCAATCGAGGAGAAAAAAAAACAAAAACAAAAACAAAAAAAAAACATTATGCGGAATTCTTACAAAAAATTCGTGATTTTGACTTGTGGATGATACAGAATTCTTCTTGTATTAATTGTCAAAAAGAAAAAAAAATTAATCTGTTTAAAAAGGTCCTTTCTTGTTTTTCTATTCATGAGTTGTGCTTAAAACCTGAATTATTGTGATTTCTTTTGTGCGCGCATTGTTCAAAAATATTGACTTTTTTTTAAAGATACGTTTAGCTTCGATTTTTTTATGACGAGTTTAGGTTCCCGATTTTTTGAAGAATAATTTCATTTTCCGACTTTTTAAAAATGAATTTAGTTTTCCGATTATTTTCTTAAAATTATAAACCATGTGGAGAAAATTTGGATATTATTGTTTTTTAAAATTACAGCAAATGCCTGTAAATTTATGAAATCATCCCTGTTGATGTGGCGTGGAAGTTTGCAAAGGGACTATTCGCATCTCTTCAAATTCAGGAGTGGCGCTAGTGTCTGACCGACAGGGGGGATACAACTTGCTGTACGGGGGTGGGAGTGTAATGAAATTGGTCTCAAATTTTCGTCAGAACTTTATTTATCTACTAGTTGAATACCCCGTTGCGTAAACGGGATACAAAAATTTTCCCCGACGGGGGGGGGGGGCCCGCTTACCCCACAGGGCGGCCCTGGCCCTATTCCACCCTTTTATAGGTTGCATGGAGGGGTGTCATTGAAAGGGCATAACAATGTAAGAAAGGTGTGAAATGTCGTATACTCGTATGTTTGGGAATTTTTTCATTAGAATTTGAGAGTATTTCATAAATAAAATAATATTAATGAACACTATGTCACATACGTTGCTCCGTTTCCAGCAAGGCTTTGAATGCCGGGAGTTCTAGTAATGACCTGCACAGTTAGGTTTGTCATGTTACGTGAATTGATTTCTTTGACAGCTCGTTATCGTTCTTAATGCTGTTGAGGATATTTCTTCCAAATCAACTGTCCTTTGTTTGAAATTTTGTTCTTTTCGTATAAAAATGTAAATTCAAGAGACCCTACCTTCATTTTAGCGAACAAAAATCATTTAGTCATTTCTTTTCACAAGTGAAGTTTCTCAAGAATTCAATCAATTTCTTTAGTCTAGGTTAAACGTTCAGATCTGTGAGGGGAAGTGTATTAAATAAAAGTATATCTTGTTTTTCGTGACATGAAGAAACTACTTGTTCTGTTTATTACTACTTTAATGCCATGAAACTTTTATTGATGACATCTTAGATATCTTTCTAATGATATTAGAATTTAGGATAGAAACTTTTTCATGTGCATTTCTACGACATTATTTCATAATAGATGTAGGGGTAAGTGAAATGTTTCCGAAAACCAATGAATTTTTTATTGCATATTATGACTATATCATCTCAAATAGGATCCTGATGTGTAATAAATATTTATCAACAGATTTCGTAGAAAAAACTTTTCCTAGGCAAGACCACTCTTACTTTTTACTTTTTTTTCATTTGAAAAAAAGGTGGTCATACTAAGCCTAAAACCGAAAATTTTGTGTGCTTTTGGAACATCAAGAAATCGGCTTTTTAAGCCCCTCTAGTATTTCTACCTACTTATCGCGTAGAAATGTAAAATTAATAAAACAAAATCTTCCATTTTTGTCCAAGATACAACACTGCATTGTACCTTGCCCCCCCCTCCCCATGGTGTACCTTGCCCAGGGCAACAATATGTGGCATTGTCACGCGAGTATATGGCACAAAACTATACTTTTCAAAATCATTGCACAATATTTAGGTAGATATGATGGATGAACTATATCGCAACTGAAAAAAAGATGTTGGTTTTCTTAAAAATATGTAGATAACTAGTTAGAAGATTTTGTTCGCGTAAAAGCAAGTTATATATTAATGACTTTAAAATTATTCGGAGTAGGAAAAAAACTACTAGTCTTAAAAAAAAAGAAAGTTATAAAAAATCACAGCGTAACTACTAGCCGCCTTCGGCGACCACCTTGCTTGTCGAGAATACTGGTCTGTTTTATTCAGTTGAATTCGTTATTCATAATTTAGTATTCATGATTCCCTTAAAAAATGTTTAACTCCCGATTTACTTAATATCTAAGAGGACTCTATTTACAGAGAGAGCTTTCTAAAGAAATTGATTCATAAAAAATGAAATAAAATTCATTACTACCAAAGAATATGAAAAAATAAGTAAAATCTTCATTCCTTATCTTTCAACAATAGAAGAGAAACACACAAATATTTATAGAAACAATGAAAACGGTTTGAGTTTATTGCAACAACCAAAAGCATTGCTAAAATAAGAAAAAAAATTGAACGTCAATTTCATTGACATCATTGAAAAGATAATTTTTAAATTTCGAGGTGTTGTAAGAATTTATTTTGTGCTATGATATTTTTGAAAGTTATCGCCAACAAACGCAAAAATTTTGCTCAATTTTTGGTGGAGCACATTCACACCCTCCAAGGTATTTTGCAGCTCTAGATACAGCGGTCTGCTCTGTAGACACACAGAAACACGAATTCTCCTTTATTATTAGTAGAGTTAATAGAGCAACGAAACAAATTCTTTATATAAATCTTAAAAAACGATTCTCCGGAAAAGCTAAACTAATAAATGATATTGTTATAAAATGAAACTAGAAATTTATATTAGCCTCAGCGATATATTAACGGTGCGGGCAAAATCGTGACAATAACAGCGACTTTTATATTGAGAGCAAATTCAAAATCTGGCTCTGCAAATACATTTTCTTTCTATGTCAGGAATTTCACTTCTTCAGTGGCAGGCCCTTAACCATCCCGAATAATGCGCTTGCTTACGACAAAATTCTTTCTAAAATCCACTTTTTGACGTTGATACAACACTGCTCTGTGCTGTTCACAGGTGGCCAAGGTACAGTACGATGGACTTGGCCGATGTACAGCACCTCCTCTCATATTATTTAATTTTACTCTCGGGTATAAATATGTGCTGTTATTGATAAAAAATCATTTCAATGTGTGTGTCAGTTATGAAGCTAAAAGGGGAATAAAAATGTTCTTCTTGAAAATAGGAGGAAAATTCAGGTCCTCCAGCAGCTTGCGCCGGCATCCGAAAAAGTGTTTTTTCATTTCAGTTGAAAACTTATAACCCGAGATGACACGTGCAAGGTGGCAGTGTTGACATTATAAACTGAACATTTTGGAAGGGAAAACGAAATTTCTCTACACTGTTGTTTTGATATATCGACAATTGGCTGAGCAACAACGACGGCCACCTTCCCCTACACAGTGTTGGACGTCTGATGTGCCATTTTAGTGTTGACATGAAATGCATATTTTGTATGAGGAATAAGAAAGTGGAGTTGGCGCCGGAAACGTGCAATTAAGATGCAAGAGGATGTGGACAGTTACGTCATGTGACTTGGTTCCATTAGGGACATTCATATAGAATGTGAACAGAACATACGCAAGGCTACTAAAACAACATTTCTTAAATATCGATCTCAATTTGAAGTTTAAAAAACCCATTGTGAAGGGAACAACGAACATCAAATTATGCGCGAGAGATTCAATTGAAATTGGATAGAATTAGTATTCCCAAAGGACGAGGTAGCCACCAGAGGGAACCAACATAAAAAATGTTTACTGTTATTTCTAGCCCCAACACTGTCGTTTTCCCTGGCTGCGTTCACTTTCAGACTCAGTTTTTCTCGATTCGAATTCTTGGATAAATCGGATTTTTACTGCGGTCTCGGCAGCTTCGAATCAGGCAACTTCCACTGCACATGCACGCGTGCGTAACCTTAATAAATTAGCGGTATGCATGTCGATACCATAAAAAAATCATTAATTTACAAAGTTTGTTTGGACCGTCTTAGACTTTGAGTTTGGTTTGTTTCTCCTACGCTCACCGTCTCTCTTTCTAAGAAGAGGCTGTCTGTTTTATTCTTAATACACTGGACTTTATATTTTTGCAAAAATCATCATTTAAGGTGACAAAAAGAACACGGCTCCCGCAATAAATCAACAACCTCCATTAGTAAATTGGTTTTATGATAAAAAAAATGATGTTTCTACAGAGCTGACCTTGAATTGCGACGGTAAATACAAGAGGAAGAAAGGCTGCATCTGAAATACATGCAGCAACCCATTCAGCAAACGAAACGCCCCTTTTGGAATAACGAAGTATTGGAGTTCTTGTCGTCGGCGTCATACCATCAAAAAACAAACTTAAATAGCTCGCGGGAGTGCTATTCCCTCCACTTCCTCCCATACAATAAGGCGCGTTTCGCGTTTATCTTCATCTCGCAGTGAAGAGAATCGAGTCGATATTTTGCACCCCTTAACTTTCGTCCAGAGCCGGCCTGAACGAAAGCGGGGCCCGGTGCAAAGGGGCCTCGTATAGCAACATAATTCATTGCATTTTGCTATCTATATTAGAAAAGCCGTCCGAAATCGTTAACGCTTCAGGAATGTGGACAATGTGCCAAAAGAGATTCTTTTCAGACGGCAACAAAAAACTCGGACAGCTTTTTTTTTTAGCGGTTTCCTGCTTTTTTTTTTGCTGATTCATCCACACGAGGATAGTAATGATTTAATAGCAATATCAGAATTAATTTATTTCTTCATTTTCAGTGGACTAGTTTTTATTGGATTAGCTTTCCTTTCTTTTTCTTTGCCGAACTTGGTTAATATTAAAAAGAAGTTATGTTAGAATTAATTTATTTTTCTTATGATCTTTTTGTTGAATTGTGATACAGCGGTCGTTTATTTTTTTTTATTTAATTCAGGCACTCAGAACTATTTAGAATACTTTAGTTTTTGTTAAAAGGGTACTTTCTTTTTGAACTTAATTTTGGAATTGAATATTTATATATTTTATATTTAATATTTTTTTCCTTTTGCATTCGTCAATTCATCATTTTTTTTTATTTTGTATTCGGTGATGCATTTTTTTCTGTTGGTGGATTTTGCATTATTTTTACTCTAACAAAACGAAAGTAATTGTTACAAATAAAGTTATTAATGAAACGAAAGTTTGAGTCATTTGTTTCATCAGTTCTGTTTTTCATGCTTCTTTTAATGTCTTACGCACTCTGGCAATCTGCATGAGATTTTCTTCAACAACTTTCGTTAGTAAATCAGTGACAATCAGATCTGAGATATGGTTGGCGAGATAGAAGGACATCTTAGACGGGCACAAATCTTCTAGTTTATTATATAGCACAATTGGTGTAGAACATGAAACTGATAAATAATCAAATTATTTTTAATAAAGTTAATATTTCAATCACACAAAAAATCGTT
>BGPR01021939.1:0-25906 GCA_013235015.1 Araneus ventricosus
AGTTAAAAAGACCTGTTATGCACAGCATGCTCAGGTAAGTGTTTATATTTTTTGTACAATATGCAAGAATTGTTCGTTTAGTGTTTTCTGTGAAATACTGATTTAAATACAGAAGCATTATAAAAGTATCTTGAATTGTTAAATGTTTTACAGTACACTCCCGATTATCTGAGTTAATCACTGGGAGGGAACGCACGGAGAATCCGAAAACTCCTTTTTACTTAAGAAAAAATCAACATCAGTACTAAAATATAATAGTTACTTACATTTGAATGCTGTATAACATCAAACTAGGAATTTTCCTTTTAATATTTACTGCTTTAAAAAAAAAAATCTATGTGTCTTTGCTTCTGCTGTTTGTTCATCTCTTATTGTATATCGACACATATTTGACGAACCGCAGTAATGTCACCATAATCAAATCCTCTTTGTCCCACAAAGTTTCCACAGATTGTAGAGCAACAGAATGAGAAATTGTATTTCCTTCATTTAGTGCATCTTCTGCATCGGTACTAGCTGATTCTCCATTATCAAGTTCTTGAAGGATTTCTAATTTTTGTTTAACATTTAAAACGTTTCGTTTTAGTTTCAAACCACTCATTTTTACCAGTAGAAAATTTCACGCTACTAACTGACGATAAACAAGACGCAAAAACTAAATGAACACATGCGAAAGTGAAAGAGGACACAGAAGTTAAAGAATGACGTGTTAGGCAGAAGCGTGATCATACAAGTGTGAGCTCGAGGATTTGTTTCTCGGAAAATTAGGGGTTGAACCGGTAGAGAACGCATGTGGACGAAAAAATCTATTATTTAGCCTCCGCCGTCACGGCTCGCTAGTTTCACGGGATGAATCTCTCGATCGAACATCAACATTAATTCTACATGCATGATAAGCGTGAAAATGTTTCTCTTTAACCTTTTTTTTTTTGAGTCCGGAATGAGCACGGATAATCTGCTCATGGATAATAGAGAGTATACTGTATTTTGTTTCTGATATATTTGTTAAATAAGACTTACTGCGATGAAAGTTTAAATTCCTTAACAAGTATTTACATATAAACACTTTCTGTTATTTTCTTTTTAATCCATACTTTATAATTCATCGGATGTAAATATTATAGACTTCAATTTTTTTTCTTGGATTTTACTACTAAGCGACATTACTGACACAGAATTAAAATTTAATTAATCCATTAACTGATAATTAAGTTCTGCAAATAGTATATTATCAAAAAATACAGTAGTGTAGAAAGTTTAAAGGCTCTAGCACATTAGGAAGTTAGTGAAACATTGATTACAAAATTCCATCTTTACAAATCTAAAACAAGTTAAATTAAAAATGTAGGAAAGCAATTTTTGTTATGAGTGCGACTTGTGTAAGGGAATTATATTTAATATTGGTACAGCATTTTTAATTAGAAAGCCTTTTTCCACTTTGATTCACTAATTTTTATGACTTCCGCATCTTATCTTAAATGAATCTTGGTTAATTCCATAAATAATTTTTTTAAATTAAATATTTGGCTAGAATTTTGATTCTAAAGTAATGACATTTTTGGCATGATATTCAGATTGTTGATTAGGACTGTGCCGATTTTCGATACATCGGAAAATATCGATGTTACGCAATCATCGCCGTTCCGATGTCTATACTGTCGTTTTTTTTCGAAGCATCGGAAATACCGATTTACCCGCGATGTTTCCCGATGCATCGTAGATATCGATGTCCACAAGCGCGCGGCACTTCCCCGATCATCAGTGATTACCGTGGCGTATCTTCCCCCATGTTTCTTCCATCGTGACTTATCAAGCAGAGACATACGTTGCGAAGTGCGGATCGTTGTGCTGACACGATGAATCCCGATGTGGCGGCGTCATCTCGAGAATTGAGGAAGCGAAGTGTTATGTCTGTTGTAGAATCTCTCAGTCATCTAAACGTGCATTACGTGTGGCCTCGTGCTTTCTTCTAATCGTGTAAATTCTCTGATGTTGTTTTAAGTTCAAAGGTATAATTATCAATCTTGCCGTTCATCGATATTGGTTGAAGAGAAGATCGTATTATTTGTTTTGAATATACGATTTATTGTTGATAACTAGACAAATTTATAGTATTTTTTGACACTTTATTTGTTAGGTAACTAAGGATTGAATTTATTATAAGCATATAAATGTCTTAATCAACCACTCAAAAGTGTAAGAATGCAAAATTAGGCAATAGTAAGTGCGAAACATTGATGTATCGAAACATCGCGATGTATCGAAATATCGCGATGTTAGAGTGGCGATACATCGCGATGCTAAAACTTTAACATCGCCCAGTCCTATTGTTGATGAAACTTGATGTGCAATCACATTATATAATATTTTTAAAGGATGAATGATGTCTCCTGTATCCTTGTAAACTGTTAAATATGCTACATTAAAGGATAAATAATGTTGCGTGTATTCCTGTAAACTGTTGAATATGCTGCATTTCATAGAGTAATTATAAAGATTTCTAAGTAGTATTTTCAAAATTTCAATAGAATTCTTTTGAATAGAAGCATTTGTTTTTCAATTAGAGACAGAAGTAAGGTTGGAAAGATTGTAAAATACAGTAAAACTCTGGTTAACCGAAACATCTCTGAAATCGCAAATCCAAAAAAAAAAACACTTATTGTACTGCACGGAAATAATCGCTAAACAAAGCTTTTTTGTGACGATATCCTTACTTTTTTCATTCATGCCTCCCCGAGAAAGTCTGTTTAATTTTAGAATGCTAAGATTAATAGATATTAGCAATATTAATAACAATATTGTCTACCTGTGCACATTGCATCCAAATTCGCCAGTGCTACTATTGTGCCCGACAGAGGGTTATCTCTAATCAGGGTTCGTACTCCTCCTGAAAAACTCCTGAATTTTGCTTTTTTTCTCAGGGCCCTGAAAACTCCTGAAAATTGTGTTTTTTATCCTGATATTTCTTTTTGTCTCCTGAAAAATTACAATCGAAGAGCAAAAGATAAAATCATGATAAAAACATAAAAATATGACGTTTTCATTTTTCCTTATTGATAGAAAGTCGCTGGAATCCGGAATTCTTACTTCTGACCTTACTTGGCCCGAAAGAGTCTACCACACTTTCCGAGTCGCTGCAATCGGAAAAGATGGGAGAATTGATATTTAGCATACTTTTTTGTCAAAAATTGTCCACACTACACCCTAGAATTGATTTTTTTTCACGTTATCTCCTGAATTTTCTGTACTGTACTCCTGAAAAAATCCTTAGAAACTCCTGAATTTACTATCATATATACAGTATGAACCCTGTCTAATAAAGAACATAAGTGTAGCCTACAAAGAGAATTTTGAATTCATTTTCCACTCAAAACATTTCAAAATTGCTTACTGTAATTAGATACAAAATGGTAATAGATGTTCATGGCTTAACCGAAAAATCGGTTAACCGTGGTTGTAGTGTACATGTGAACAAAGAAAATTGGAAAAACAGGTCCATGTAGGTTTCTGTTGTACTTCACTGGGAAAATCTAGGATATTAGGAAATTTCTTGATGTGCCATAATATTAATAATGCAGTTTCAATAGTAATATAATTAGATATATTTTTATTTGTTTATTAATGTGTTATTTTTTGCTGTTTTTAGGTAAAACTAATTAGGAAAAAGATGGTTGAAACAATGGTCCGTGAAGTTTCATCCTCAGACTTAAAAGAAGTTGTAAATAAATTGTAAGTTTTTGATAAAGTTTATTTATAAATAAGTGTATCTTAATGGTTAGGATGTAACAAGTGTTCGGTGTTCAACTCTTGCCAGATTATTCAATCTGGCTGAATACTTAACAGATATTCAGCTGAATAAATTTGTGGATAATAATTTTTCAAAATTGTGCTTTTAAATAATATTGCAGAATTGCATTTGCTATAAAAAATTCTTAACATTTACTTAGTTTTAAGTTGCATAGCACATAAAGTGTATTTAATGATGTTGCTTATCATTTATCATTGTAAAACCTGAAATTATGATGCAAGAGCAATAGTTTTTTTAGAAGTTTTTGTTGGTGTTTTTACCAGCTTCAAAAAATACACACTTGCTGTACTGTGCTTGTAGGAGCTGAAAGATATTTTCTTGTTAAATTTGCAAATCTTACAAATTTTTTTCTAATTAAGTGGACATTCCATCCTAGCTATTCAAAGTTCTTTATCAAAAAAGGGATTTATTTCTAATAATTTTAATTTGTCAAGCAATTTTCTTCTGTGTTTGCCATCACCATTTTCTGCAATGGTGACTTATTTCTGCGAAGCAATATCAAAATGAAGAGTTTCTTATTATTGGAATTAAGGTATTTAAAATATTACGAAAATGCATCAAGGCGTTAACTTTTTTTTAGTATACAAATATTGAAAAATTAGTTTTATTAGTCTAATTTTTTTCACTTATAATTTGAGAAATTATTTGCAATCATAAGTAAAATGTTTTTAAAAAGTAGATCACTATTTGTTAACCCCTATTTATAGTGTACTTAAAGAGAGGAATATAAATTTGTCGCCTTTTCATTGTGCTGATAATTATGTGAATGTTAAAGAATTTTGTTCTTTGAACCCTTTACGAGTCTCAATTTCTTTGCTATCTAATAAGATGACCCTAGAAAGGGGCTGTCGTTTTCATTCATCTAAGAAGCCATAGAATACTTGAGATGCTTATGGATTCTACCTAATTTTTGTGTCAAATTAATGATTAAATTTTAATTTATAAGCCTAAGCCTAAAGATACGATAATTTGCACTTCGATATTTCAGGTGCAATGGTTAAGGCTGCCGTGCACACGCCACCTACAATTTCAGAACGTAATGTTATCCTATGGAGATTTATACTTGCACCTTTTCTCGTTTGCTATTGCGTTGTTTCGGATGCAATCAAGTGCATTCGATAGAAGAAATAAAAATACAGGTTCCTATAAAATGTCTTTTTTCCCCGACTGCTTAAAGTATTTTTAAATATTTTTCAAAAGTCGCTAAACTTCAATTTCGGGTTTTAAACATTTTTAGAAAATTTTCAAGCATAGTTAAAATAAAAGTAACTTTATAGAAACCTTCATTTTGTTATCTTCTTTCCAATGCACATTTTAAAATTTTTCAAAAAATATATAAAAGCTGTGTTTGAGCAAAAATTTGAAAGAAATTCTGAAATTTTCCCCCACTTCGCGAAGCTCCGCCTTCCTGCGGAAGGATACAAGCTTTCCTTTTACTCCTTGATTTGTCACCTAGCTCCGATCTCCCCTTTCTGGAGGACTGTGGGGTGAATCCCCTTCTTTCCCCCTTATCGCGGACTGGTGACTGCCCGGCAGTATCTTTTAGTTTATAGCAGTAGGGAAAGTTTTTGTAGCTTCTGAGCTTCAAACCGAACACTAACCAAGAAGCAATTGACAAAAACAAGAAATGGAATAATTAAACCTTCATATCAGTATAATAGACGCATCATACCCTTTGTTTATTTTGATCCCGAAGATCAAAACCTTTTATCTCTCCTTTCTTTATTCATTTAGAAATTTTAGATGTATAAAGTCGTATACAAAACGGAAATTTTTAAAAAATTATTCCATAAAGTATTTACAGAAGATTGCTTATGAATTCGGATCATTCTAAAACTTGTGTTCAGATTATTCCATAATTCATTTTTTTTTATTGAACCCACCATGACAAATTAATACTTTTTCAAATTCGGATATTATTTTAGTGATTAAGATAATTGTGCAGTTCAAGAAATACTTCAAGAATGGTTTTCTGAGAGTGCTCACACATAAACACAAACCTTGTTCTTGCGGGTGTTTTTATTCGGAGTTATTTGTATGTTAGTTGATTAAAATCAGATTTTCATGCTCATCTTATTTTTCTGAGGAAAAATACCATTGCCTACTTATTATAATAGAAGTGAGACCGTTTTCTTCATACCATAAAGCAGTTGCGGCGAAAGGGTGTGAGGGTAGGGCAAAAAATGTAGAAACACCTAAAAGGACCCCGGAGAATAGGGAGTAGGCAACAAAATATTAAAATTTAGTTTCAAAATTAGCTAGCTTTCCCAGACATTGTTGTTTTGCAAATACTCCCTAGTTTTAGATATATTTTAGATGATATAGACAGCTAAAATGAAATAAAAATTTAATATTTTCCTCAAAAAGTGAGGGCCCCCCCCATCCTCCCCCTGCCATAAAGTGTCACAACCTCTACTATTCACAATCTTGGTACTCATAAGAGAAACATTTGTGAGTCTATTACACGATGTAGTAGTAAATTAGTTTATTTTTTTAGATGCGAAAATTTATTCGAAGTAAATGATATATTTTTTGAAATGACCTCGTTAGGATTAATCAGAATATACAGGGTGGCCATAAAATATAAAACCCATTTCAAAAATTAATAAAAAAAAGCAACCTAATAATGTTATAACTACGGTTTTTTTTTTTAAATGAGAGAGCAAATAAAAAAGGGTTTTTTTTCAGATAGGTAACGCGGCGTTACGGCGTTCCAAATTTGTTACAGCTAGAGAATTCCATACGCAAAGGCTGTAGATCGTCAAAAGCCGATGCGCGTTTTCTGGTTAACTGTTTTAGTTTTTCTTGAAAATATCGAAACACATTTAGTTTTCACACTACATGTGAATTAACAAATTAAAGAGCGTAAATTTCCCTACAAATGCATGCTCTTACTTTTCTTCTAGCTTTGATATTTTCACAGATAATGGCTTTCAAAAATGGGAGCCGTCCAAAAATTTACGACCATCGTAACGAAGCGTTACCTATCTGGAAAAAAAAAAAAATTAAAATAATCTATCATTTAAAAAAAACAGTTGTTATAACAGTATTTTTTCTTCTATTAATTTTTGAAATAGGTTCAATATTTTATAACCACCCTGTATGCATTTTCATTCTCGGCAGTATGCAGAATAAGACAGGCTTCTGCAATACTAAGAAGACAGTGAGTCGTTTGAAAATTTTTTTGGGACGAATTCGAAATGATCAGATATTACAATATTATATTCATAAAAACTTCAAACATTTTTTCAAATATACTGAGTGAGAATTTTGGTGTAAATTAAAATCTGAATTTTTGTTTTTTGGATTCACTTGCATATTTGAAATTAGAATGATTTTTTTTGTATAAATACGGATTGCTTTCACGCGTTTCTAAACCAGCGGGAGTTTTTCTCCCCTAAACTTTATCGTATACTTCCCCCAAAAGGTGCCGTTTCCCCTTCCCCCGCGTGGCTAAAAAAATTCGAACCTACTGTTATCCAGAATCCAATAACTATCAGAAGGTTTTTCATTATAGTGATTGAAAAAAATATCTAGGTAAAGAATTCAAAGAGATGCGTACCGATTAAAACGCATCTATCGCACACTGCTAGGTTTCACTCTTGCCGTCTGAAGGACAAACTGACGTAATTGCTCCTTTCGCGAGCACAGACGATTGCTTCCGTACGCATGCGCGTGGAGATAGCGGATTGTTTCAATGATAAATTATACAGACCGACAGACAGCCAACCCTTTGACGGATTTGACCCAAAATTTTATACTGATCTACATTCATGACGATAAAACTGTGTACCAAATATTAACCATTTAGCTATTCAAGTTTTTGAGTTATAGTGTTCACATGACTTCGGGCATACAGACAGACAGACTTCCCGTTGACGGATTTTGTCCAAAATTTGATAAAAACCTAGAAATTATGCTTAAAGACCACATGCCAAATTTCATCTCCGTATCTCTAATAGTTTTCGAGTTATCGTGTTCATAGACAGACATAATTCCAAAGTTGTGTTTTTCGGACTCGGGGAGGTCTAAAACGTGGAGATTCGTCAAAATCTCGAGTTCGAATTTTTTGACGATTACATACTTTCTCTTTGTATACTTCGTATACGAGAAAGTAAAAAGGGTAATTTAAGGGGTTTTATGGCAAGGATTTTCCCAGAGTGTTCTAACTAGAATTGGGACATACTACCTTAGGAATCAATACTAAAAGGGGTGTTCAAGTCCCCCACCCCCATTCTCAAAAAAGGAAAAACATAATTTTTAGAAAGCTACTGAAGAATTAAACTTCAATTATCTAGGAAACATGAGTGCCTTACAAGCTACTAATAAGAATTGCAATAAAGAAATTTAAGTAGATGTATGCTTTCCTGCAACTGAGGAGGAAAAAAACAACTGCAATAGTGACAGAAATTATTATGATGCTTTGAAATTCAGGATTAGTGATCTGGGAATTAGGAGTGCCTTCTTTTCAGTTATCTTCATTTGCATTGAAGGAATATGGGTTAATATTTATATTTGCACATTCTCAAGAAAGTTAACGGATTTGGCCCAAAATTTTATACGGACCTATATTTCTGATGAAAAAAACTGTGGACCAAATTTTATCCTTCTAGCTATTTAAGTTTTTGAGTTATAGAGTTCAAATGAACGCGGACAGACAGACAGACTTCCCGTTGACAGATTTTGTCCAAAATTTGGTAGAAACCTACAAATGATGTGTAAAGACCACATACCAAATTTCATCCCCGTAGCTCTCATAGTTTTCGAGTTATCGTGTTCACAGACATAATTCCAAAATTGTATTTTTCGGACTCAGGGAGGTCTAAAACGTGAAGATTCGTCAAAATCTCGAGTTCGAATTTTTTAACGATTACAATACTTTCTCTTTGTATACGAGAATTTAAAAATGCTGAAGTTCCTCATTGGGGAAACCACAGGGTATTAAGGATATTCTGATTACGAAATTCTATCTTTAAAAATCCTGGGTTTTATATCTCAGATGTTGTTTAAAATGTACCTAATTAGGATTAATTAGAATATATATATATATATATAAATTTTTATTCTAGGTTTTTTGTATGTAGAAAAGTTCATTGGTCCCTCTCTTTTTCTAAAAAATTTTCTCACTCCCTCCTCTGTAACTAATTTCCATATAAAGTGTAAATTCACAAGAAAAGATGACTAGAAACTCGTGGTACCCTATATTATCGTTATTAGTAATCAGAAAATTTATTTTCACTAGTAGACCAGCAAAAGAGAGCTTCTCCCTACCAAAGAGAAAACTATTACAGATATGGTTTAGTTGTAAAACACCACCCATAAAAAGTTTAATGTCAACGTAAGGAAAATATTTAGTGAAGTCTAGAATCAAGCAGAATTGTATGCAAATATTTCAATTATTTAAGAAATTCCTGATAGGTATGTTTATTTATACTGCATATGTAACAGTTTTATTTTATGAAGAATTAATGTTGCCAAATTAGTATCGTTGTTGGATGCAAATTTTTCCAAAGTAAAGTAATATAAATTGTTTCAAATCGACCCAGTGTCGGATTAGACCTTGTTTAAGAATTATAAAACAATATTAGAATATATTATTCCCAGCTAATTCGAGATATTAGGTCATTTTATTCAAATATGTATCAAAAAACTTTTAAAAACGCTCTATAAATACACCAAAAATCTTTTTCTGTTAAATTTCAGTATCAAAGCCAGTTCCTTTTTTTTTTTTCGGCTCAGATGTATATAAAAAATTCCTGAAGATGCGTTTGTAAATATTAATTAACAAACGCACAGTCAATGTCATTATTTAAAGAGTGATATTTATTTTAAAATGTTAAGCTTTCTTGCTCTAGTTTTCAATAACTAATTTCATTGTTTAATTATAAGAAATAAACCTGTACCAGATCTGCTGAATAATTAGTCAATTATGCTTTCGTTTAAAATGTAAAAGTTCCGTTGACTATCATGTCTCCTTCTTAGACAGGTTAAAAATTTTAAAACTAAAAAAAATATATATATAGAAAATTTGACCACTAATATAAGGTTATTTATTAAGCTTAAATGGAAACGTCCATGCAATTTAAAAATTTTTTTACATACTTTTGTAAAATAAAAATTTTTTTAGCTATTTGTACCTTTCTCATGAGAATGACAAAAATATTGTCTTGCTGCTAATTTCAGTATTACAAGTTTATAAAGTGGTTTATTTCTTTTATTGTATTTAGTGCTGGGCGCAATCAAACATATTTATCTGTGAATATTTCAGCTATTCAAAGAATTCATAATGGATATCTTTATTTATTTATTATTGTTATAGTTTTTATTTTCATAAAAAAATCCTGAATCAATTGTAGACACACCCATCCAAAAAAATAAGTAAAACCAGAGAGTATATTTGTAGTTTTTCTTGTAAATACTTTGTTTATAATAAAATGGGAGAATTAAATGTCATGTCCTCAACTTTTCATAATCTCTCTTGGTAATCCTACGAGAAACGTGAGTACGTCTATTAGATGAAATTGTATTAAATTGGTATCTTTTTTCAGATGCGCAGATTTTATTGAAATAAAAATGATATATTGTTTGAAATTAACCTCGCGCGCGGCGTTAGGATTAATAAGAATATACATTTTCATTCTCTGCTTCTTGTATGCAGAATAATGTAGGTTTCCGTAATACTAAGAAACCATAAAACTGTTCTCAAAATGTTTCGGGACGAATTAAAAATGTTCAGATATTACAATATTAAATTCATAAAAACTTCATACAATTCTCTCTAATGTAATAAAAATCTTAGCTTTGGTTTCTGAATTGGAACAACCACAACCGCTTGCCTGCTTTTGAGAAAATAATAATTATCCGGCAATATTTTAACAAGAAATTTAAATCTAAAATAACGGTTTTCACAGATTTTGGAATCTTTTCGTCAAACGATTTCCAAACACCCGTCTCGAAATTCATTCTCCGTTCTCCACCAATATTTGGAGTGTAGGTTGACCAGCGGGTCGGGTATCAGATTACCCTTACAAAGGCGTAAAGGGAGTCTTCGGTGGACAAGGCATGACCTTGTGACCCCTCCCTCCGTTTCGCGACCGCAAAAAAATAATCCGTACTCCGCGAGTTCGCTGCTAGGCTGTGATACGGCTTGTCAATTAAGATTTTAAGACCGCCTCTTCACCCCCACCGTTAGAGGACGCTTTCATCGACACCGGGTTTTCGTTTAGGTACACGGCAGCCTTAAGGGGTTAAGTGCTTATTATATAAAAGATTTAAATTTTAAAATTAAATGTATGTATATATAGAAACAAACCACATTTAAATTAGAATAGTTTTTTTTAAATTGATGTTTTTGTAGCCAATCTTGATGTTTGTTTTTGTTATCTTGCCATCCAGTCATTTCAAATCTTGCTTACCCTTTTATTTTTTTGTGCAAATTTTTAATTGTATTTTGGTTATCTTTATTATAAAAATATAGGATTTCTTGTAAATATTTAACTGGATTTCAGTTAAGTAATTAGATGAACTGGTATCCTTTCCATTTCATAGGTATTGAAGGGAATAAATTTCATATTAATTAATGAAAACTTTATTTTTCATAGAATTCCAGACAGCATTGGTCGTGATATCGAAAAGGCCTGCCAGGGTATTTATCCACTTCACGATGTTATGATCAGGAAAGTGAAAGTTCTTAAAAAGCCCAAATTTGATGGTGAGTATTCTATAAGAGAAGTTGTATAAACTTATGTACATTGATGTGCTTTGCTTATTTTTAACACTCGAGACTAGTGATTTATGACATTTTTAATATTCTAAAAAATAAATAATAACCCTTGTGTTGCTTCAAAACGAGGCATTAATATATACCTAAAATATATATATTAAATTTTTCCAATAAAAACTATACATTATTATAAAACTCAAATCATCTATGCTTAGAAAATACATGGGTCTACGTATGCATCCTGTCATGGTTCTTAAATCTTCAGATGACCAGGTGGAAATTTGTAACATGAAGAGTGATGTGGGGTCATTCAGTGACCTCATTGTTAAAAAATTATTTATCATATCCCTTTAAAGACTGAGCCCATACGATTGTGCGGGTGAGACATTAGCTTATATTTCTGCTTCTTGGTTAATTGTATGCAATAAATGCTGGGAAAAATTATTTTCCTTGTTTCCAGAATCTACAGATCTATTTTTCTCATTAGATGGAAGACACCGTCCATATTTGAGTTGCAGTCAGCGTTTAATCCATTGGTTACAAAAATACATCCAGTCTTAAAGCAATATCAAATAAAACCCCAAACTTTGCTTTTTCTGCAAACAAAGCGATTGTACTTGCCACATTTTTTGTCCAGTTGATTTCATTTAGTGACCCTAAATCAAAATGTAATTTTTTATTTTTCATGGGCAAAGCATTAACTTCAGAATTCATTATAAAATAATGTAAAACTTGACTAAAAATACTGAAAGCACTTCAAATTTTAAAAAGTTAAATATTTGGGAGAGACGCTTTGGGGTCATTTTAAGACTCCGCTAGGTCAATTAAGTTATTTTCTGTTCTTTCATCTCCCATCACACACACCTCAATTCCTTTTTCATAATGAGTTTCCTGTTTTGTTCAAATCCTTAGCAAGTCTTTGCAATTTATAAATTCCTTTATTCTGGAGATATAAGGAAAAGAACATTTTGCCCTCTGTTTTCATAAGGATTAGAGGTGCAAGAATGAGAGAGTGTGGACGAGACTGCAAATGACAAAGCTTTCCAACAGGGTTAACATGCATAGGTTGAAAGGTACTCTTAGTTAGGGGAGGTGGGGGGAATCACTTTTAAGTTCATAACTTCTAAGGAATTGCGGCTTTCAAAAAACTTTAAATGCAAAAATTGTTCGTTATGATGAATTTTCTTTCAATTTTATAGAAATAATGAGGGAATGAAAATTCAACCCTCCATCATTTCCACCCCCTTTGAGCTGGATAGTTAACCAACAAACTCGGCCAAAATTTTTACTATCCTTACAACATATCCCCACTCCTTAAAAACAAACCAAAATCGCTCCAGTTATCATGTTCACAAGATAACATGGGTTAAAGCATTATATATATAATGTATCCGTGGTTGTAGTCGTTGAAAATAAACAGGCCGAGCAAATAACTACCTCTTATTTTATTATCAATAGGAGAAGTGGTGAATATACGTCCATCTCCGTTTAGGTTACAAGCGAAAGTGCACAGCAAAATCTCTGTATTCTCTCAGATAAGGGAATAACATATTGAAACGTGATCAAAGTGAAGGGAATATTGGGTATTTTTAATAAGTTACGTAGGCGTTTCAGGGCAAAGGTCTGGTGCCAAAGAGATATGTCATTAATTTTAGTGGGCATGTGAAAGCGATTAAAATATTCTTTTAGTAATAAATATGCCAAAACGAGAGATTTAATATACCTCCAGCACAGGAAAATAACGAAACTGGAGTTTTAGAAAAGTGATTTTGGAATACATTAAGATTTTAAAATATATAATATTAGAATTTGGAATAAAATTAAGTGGTATTATATATATAACCTTTTAACAAAGGGTGGTTTTGGGTTCTAGGGGTCATGATCGGTGAAGATCTGCAGAAATTTTCCGTAATTCGTGTCATGAGAACCATTGCAATAGGTAGACTTCCTATAAGGGATCTACATAATTATGTCTAAAATCTGATAATGCTAATCTGACACTTAACATTTCTGATACCAGAAAGAAGGGAGTGATTGTGCTTTGGAATTCCAGATTTGTAACATTCTAAATGCCAAATACATTATCTTTTTCAATTTTTTTTCTGTGAAAAAAAATTGTCATTCAGAGATCATTATCTCATGCAAAACATCCTTGAGCATTGATATTTTATTGAATAACTGGACAGCTCACCAGAATTCTTTATATTCCTTGACATCTGCATTTGCACATCTCCACTGCCCTAATACTCAGTTTTAATCTAATGCTTGAAGGGATAAGTGAAAAAGATACTGTCAACATCAAAATCTCTGATCATACTGGACTTTCAATTATTAACTAGCAGTACCCTCACGATATTGTCCGTGACATGAATTTAAACATTTTTTATAAAAAGCCCATTATCTTCAGGGTTAAACTTTGAAGCTATATTATGTAAATAGCTTCTTGAGGTCATATTTCATTCCCCCCCCCCCCAACACACAGTTTCAGCGAAAGTACATGCCGGTTGAACATGTCTTCTGTAACTAAAGATATCGGCTTTTATGCTCGAACATCAAAAAGTATAGAAAGAAACAAATTAAAAACACGATCTGTCAATGCGACAAGACAGTACGATCTTGCTGGGAATACAACACAGCGACCTTTGTTACAAAGTATCACGGAAGGAATAATTGAGCAAAAATGTTTTAACACTTGAGAAAAAAATTAATTAAAATTCAACCATAAAAGATGTTTTAACCGTTCTTGTTTTAAATGAAGGAGGAATGTTCCATTTATTAACTAAAAAAATGAAAATGTCAGCATCATTAGAACATCGGATGCAAGAAATTAAAAATTTAAAAATATTAGCAAAAATTGACTTACAGGGTTCGTACGCTCCTTGAAAACTATTTTCATTTTCAAGCACTATGGAAACTCTTGAATTTGGGTTTTACTCCTTATAAGCTCCTTGATTTTCAATTTTTAACATTTCATTTATTAAATGTGTACTACGTTTCACCGATAAAAAGGATTCTAAATCGCCGTTGTATCAATTACCCAGTATTTCGCGTTGCTCTTTCCACGATTTGATGTTCATCTCCTAGGAGTATCCAAAATGTAATAATTGGTTTTAAGTGCCAATCAGTAATAAGCAAAACAGTAGAATGGTGTGAATTGAGAATGTTATTTCTCTTGGATTATTTCAAAGAATTTACTGTATTTCTTTAAATTGTAACATATGGTATGTTGTGAAGGGCATATATTGTGATGGTGGAGTTGAAGGAAAATAGATACTATTAATAAATTTTAGCTAAATTAGTTGTAATAATAAAGAAATTTTGTTATTTTATTTTCTTCATATACTATTTTATAAGCAATGAAAATGCCAAAAAACAGTTTCTATTATCTAAATCCATGTCTCTCTTTGCACCTGTATATTTTAAGTACTGGATCACTGTGCACTACATAAGGTGCATGGTGGGGCATGGAAATTATTTAAGAATTTAAATTCTAAAAAAAAAAAAAAAATGAATGGAAATAGTTTTTTATTTGAAACATGGTAAATCATGGTATGTAATTAACTATTTGAACTTTTAGTGTAGTTGTACTTTCTACTTTCATATAAACAGATTTAACATGGCATTCTTGGATAAATCAGCTTAGTATGACCACATTTATTTGAGTTATTAGCAATGTTTTAAATACTCTAATATAATTTTTGTGTGCTTTAAACCCTTTTTCATGCGTAAATATCGACTCTTTGAAAATACTCCTTGATTTTTTATTTAAAAAATCAGTAAGAACCCCCTGTATTATTTAAAAAATTTCTCAATTCAGTAAATTACGTTGGAAATTCAAAACAAACTTCATTAGAATGAAAATTATTCTATCCGATGGGGCATTGATTGTTTTTCAACGATCATTAGAAAAGATACTACAGCCGTAAACGTGGCAAAAATGATCCCCAAAAAATTTTCTAGATTAAAATTTTAAGATTCTGGCAGTAGGTGCGATAGATTTGTCTGAACATAACACAAACATTGCCTTTTATTAAGTGCGTATTGATAAATATTTTAAAGCTTCAATTCTCAGTTCTTTTTATAAGAAAAAAAAAAGGCAATTACTTTTTTAAAATGTTAAATAGCCAGCAAGGTATTCTATTTAGGAAATAGTACTGGTTTTTGTTTGTTTTGCCACCTAATTTTCGAGCAGTTTATCCCGTAAGTGGATCGTGCGCCAAGAAGACATTCACACACTTGCTTACTTTGATGGCGAAATTAATACAGAATATGTTGTATACACCTGGAAATATGCATTGTGTTAATATTCTAAATTAACAGCAGTTGTGCCTAGTTTTTCACCCCGTAATATTCCAGATTTTTGAAATTAGATTGCTGTTACGCCTGAATATTAAAACAAAATTGAGAAGTAATAAAGGATCCTGCCTCTACGTAATTTTTTAAATACAAGGATATGCAGAATTTTTCTGAGTAGTTTACCTATTGTTTATGTATTATTCCATTAAGAATTTCTTATTTTCTTTTAATAGAATCAAAAGACATGTGAATGAATATTTTCGAAATTGATTTGGTGTTATTTGAATGTTCCTAGTAACATTCTTTATTTGCACATCCTCCTTTTTTTTACACACAAAACCAGTATAGCTTTTACTAACAAATATTAATCTTCATAAAAAGCTGTAACAGTAGCATCATCTGTTTTTTGTCTAAACGTGAGATATAAAGAGTTGAAATATTTTAAGGAGATAAGAAACTCATATCCCACATTAGAAATTACAAAAACAATGAAAATTGTGCTAACCAAGCACAAAAGGTTTTAAAAGCATATCTTGTGGTGAATATAGTATTTGAATGTGTTTTTTACAATGCAGCTTAATCCTTTGCGGCGCAGTGTGCCAGCTGATGTCACACCTAATTTCATTCGCTTCTCAACCATTAAATTCAACTATAAATGGAAAACAATAGGTTTAGGTTAGGGCTAATAGTACTCCTTTTAGATTGTATATAGCAGCCTTATGAAATTTCGTCTCGGAATAGGAATTATTAGAGACAAAGTTTGAGAAAATTCCTTTACTCGGAGAAAAACTTTTTCAGTTCTGGATGTTTGCAATTTTAGCAAATTAACTCGGGAAAATTTTCTTGGAAGTTTTAATTTATGATTTTCTGTAAGATTCAACAATATTTTTTGAGTGTATCAAGATGGCTGTATCTAAGGGGTGCTCATATGAGGGTGTGACCCCAAAGGGGGACGACACCTCCTCGGAATGAAGTTTTTCAATAAAACTTTTTTGTAGATTCAATGTCTAAACAAACTAAATCCATTCATGATGTTTTTCCATCATATTTCAAAAAATTTAATGCCTTGCGCCGCAAAGGGTTAACATACTGTTGCACTGCATAGGTCAGAGATGGAGAACCTGTGGCTTTTTTAAATTGGTCCTACCAGTTATTAACAATTTGCTTTGAAATAATATACTAGTCTGTAATATAATAATAATTACAGAAGAATAACCTTTAAGATTCTGCTCGTGCTGCCTTAACTGCCGAAATTTAATGAGGCATTTCGGTTCGAAATGGTTCCCCACCCCTGACATAGGCCAACCATTATGTATATTACTTATTTTTTATAGTAATTGATGTAACATTCATGGTTTTTCTTGTGTACAAATGCATTTTTTTTTACAGTCGGAAAGTTGATGGAATTGCACGGCGAGGGTACAAAATCATCATCAGCTGCACCTGCCAAAGTTGGCGAAGAAGGGACTAAAATCGATCGGCCAGAAGGTTATGAACCTCCTGTGCTAGAGTCTGTTTAATAAAATTGAAAAAGAACAATAAAAAAAATTGGAAAAGAAATTGAGTCTTTTCGTTTTATTATTGTATTTAAAACTATACAGCAGTACAAATATAGATATGTAGATTCTGTTTGAAGATGTCTGGTTTTTAAAGATTTGTTTGTAGGCGAGACTGCTTTTAGAAGTTATCTAAAGAGGGAAAACTTATTTAAGCATACTTTTAAGGATTAGTGGAAATAATTCAAACTGTTGCATTCAACATGGACCATTCTTGCCAAATCAGGTATACTGAGTAAGAATTTTTATGGTGAAAATATTTAACTCTTAATTTCAAAATTTCTCTGTTTTAATAGATTTTTTTAGGATGTTCATTCCATTTTTTAAAATTAAATTTCATAATTTTTTTCATATTAATTAACTTGTAAAAGTGTTTTTAATAATATATATTTTACACTTACAGTGATCTAAAATTAGATATATGTGAAGTTTAAGTAATAAGCATAAGTTTTGTTCCTCAAAATTCTCATTTATTTTTGCCATTAAAATTCATTTCCGTTAAATGTTAAAAGATGTTGAAATAAACCCTTCATCTTGGTAGTTTTATATCGAGGCTTAAGGCACTGATAGCATATAAATAAATTCCCTTGTCTTTTTAATATTTGGTGAATTTTTAAATATGTTATTTTTGCAAATTTTATTTTATTTCTGTTATAGAATTAAGTTATCTAAAAATATTTTTCTGTAAGAGCTAATGAATTAAATGCTGTAACAAAATTCAACCAAAGAAGGAAACTTATCAGTTAGAAAAGGGTCCAAGTTAGTTATGATTCTGAATACAGTGTCACATTTTTATATGCAATTTCAAATTTTATCAATTAAAATTTGAAAACTGAATAATTTTCGAGATATTCGTGAAAAACTAAAAAAGGGGTATAAAATCCAAGAGGCTAGCAAATATTGAAATCCATTATTTTGGAAACTATTAAAACTAAAATAGAAGCATACGTGTGTAGGGAATGTCAGGCTCATTAACTTTTTGATTACATGTTAATTTGAAAATTGAATAGATTTTGAGATATTCAAGAGAAACTAAAAAAGGGGATGAAATCCAATATGGTGGCTAACTTTGAAACACATTATGTTGGGAACTATTAATTTGTTAAATCAATTGTAATTGAAAGCTGAATAGTTTTCGAGATATTCAGGGAAAACTGAAAAAAAGGGGGGGATCCAAGATGGCGGCGCGAGCTCACCCCCAGGACCAGGGACTTTTAGTATGTTCATCAGAAGCCCCTCGCGAACATGTGTACCAATTTTTCAAAACTTTGATTTAATATTTTTTTCACCTCCAATTTGGACATTCATTGACTTGATTATATCTGCTGATTGAATGAGAGATCATAGCGATGCACTAGTAATGAAAACAAAAATAAAATATATATAAAAAAAAAATTTAAGCTGGAGAAAAGGAAGATTAACCTATAAAAAGTGAGTATTGCAGGGGAGGGGGTGAAATCCAAGATGGCGGTGCGAGCTACACCCCCAGGACTTTTAGTATGTTCATCAGAAGACCCTCACGAACATTCTTAAACCCTTCGTTGACTGGACTAATTTGTAGGGCAATGGTGGGATAGGGTTCTTTAAATAAAGAGGATGTCTTACTTATGATCATCACCAGCAAGAAAAATCCGTTATCTTGTAGAATGTTTTTAACTCTGGAAGAAAAATGAGAGTGATTTTAAACTGAATATGTAAGTTACGCAAAATGAATATCTCTGTGGGCAACAGTTAAAAATTAGTTCGTAAGAAATTTGCAATTGAGTATCGGTGCAAAAGATTAAAAAATTTAATTAAAGTATAAATAGTGTTAAGGTAGAAAATTTTTAGATTACTATGAAGATAGGGTTTTTTTAAAAAAAATTTCTGTTTTGGTCTTTTTTTAAAATTCTGGTCAGTGGTAATGGTGGCTGAACCTAGGTACAGTTTTACATGGTTTTATTCCTAGGCCAAAATGCAAAATTCTCCTCTTCTCCCTAAAAAATGAATATATATTATAAATTAATATTTTTTTATTAATATATAAATTGTATTTTTTAAAATCTAATATGTAATTGTAACAATGATCTAAATAATAATAAAAAATAGATTAAAAGCAACTTTTCCTTTTTATTGTACTAATAAGTGTTTTTAAAAACTTTTTATTAAATTTATATTACAATGAACTATTTTCTTAGTTATAACATAAAATTTTCACTTGTGCTAATGTTTGTCACATGAGGTTAGACTATTTCACTGCAAAATATCTATGGGGTTGTAGGGATTTTATCACGATTCATTCTCGGCACATCAAATATATCTACTGTTCAGCAACGGATTCCGAGACTACCACTTTCGGACGATTTTACACCGGAAAGGGGTGTCAGGCAATGAGCACATTTCCGGAGTTCTTTGTTAGATCACGCTCAGTCAAATGTAAACATCACCCTTCCATTCTTCACTTTCCCCCTATTTTGATGAAAATAACTCCGCCCGGCGCATGCGCAAAAGCGCGAAGGATTTCCGAATCCGTTGCTAAACAATATCTAACCTGCAAACTAAACTTACCTCATTCGGATGTAAATAACGGATTGACCTTGGCCAAACTGGGAAATCGCGCCAACCATCAAAAAGTCGCCAAACATCCGCCATCTTGGATGGTTTCAAAATGGCGGCGATTCTAATGACAGCCATGGCAAAAAATGTAAATAGTACATAAAATTGTATGAAATTTAGCATGAATTTTCTCAATTTGTAAGGGAATTGTGCATGATGCATTAAAAACTAATTTTATCTGCATTTTTTTTTTTGCAATTCTGGCGCAGAGTTTTGGGGTTGCCAACAAAATGAAGAAGGTTACCACAATTGGTGAGGGAAAACATCAACTTGGCGTTCTCTAGGCTTTACCACAACGCACCGCATCCTATCATCTTAAGTTTTTGGCACACAGCATAATGACGGAAGGCGGAACTTCTCCCGTATAGCCGAATGACGACCGCTCTACGCGTACGCATTCTGTGAAGGCAAAATTAGGTCACGCCTTGTTGTTGAAATCGCACGTGTCAGTGAGCTGCGATCGAGGATGTTGAATCACGAGATGAAAGGTTGTTTTACTTCTACTACTACTTCTATTGGTCTTGAGTTTGGCTGATCGCACGTGTCAGTGTTGTGTTATGCTGTATATAAAGCGTTTGCGAGTGTGCCCGAGAACCAAACTGGAGATTGACTTAAACGATGAAAATAAACGTTTCATAGATGCGAACGAAAAAATAAATTTAAATTCGAGTGGTTGAATAAATATAAAAAATAAATAAATAAAATTTAAGGTATAAGCTTTTATTCAAAATGCACTTTAAATGAGAAAATACGTTTACACATTATAATTTCGTCAAAATGAACTCAAAAGTAAAAAATAATTTTTCTGATTACGATAAAATGCATGGTTCGAATGCGTGGGCGCCTTATATAGCACCTTCTATTTTGTGTATATTTCCGTAAACAAATGGAATATTTTTAGAAGGTAAAGGCGCCAACTCCTTTTATCTCATTATATTGCCTAATCTTTCAACAATGAAAGAGAAGCACACAATTAAATATTTGTTTAAAAAATGAAAACGGTTTGAATTGCGTTGCAACAATGAAAAGCATTGTTGTCAATTATGCCAATAAATATTTTAAAAATTTGTTAAAATTAGAGATACAATCGTACGTCAACTTAATTGATATCATTGAAAAGATAATTTTTTAAATTTTCAGATCGTGTAAAACTAATTTTTGTGCCGTAATATTTTTAAAAAGTAATAAGGAAAAACGCTAAAATTTAGCTTAATTTTTAATTAATTAAAACATCAAAGAAAAGGGTTCCGAGGTGCACATTCCCACCCTCCAAAATATATTTGTGCCAAATTTCATAGCTCTAGGTCCAGCGGTCTGCCCTGTACAACGCTAACACACAGACACACACACACATTCTCCTTTATTATTAGGCGAGATTTGCTGTCTGTTTGTGTTACTAATTTGCAATAGCGCATTCTGCTATTCTTCTTACCTGTGCTTTGTGTTTTCTAGAATATTCTAATTTGCAATAGCGCGTTCTGCTATTCTTGTTACCTGTGCTTTGTGTTTTCTAGAATATTCGTGGAATAAAGCGTCGTTCTCCATTATCCAGCTTTCTCTTCTAACTTCTTTCACCGTATTCTATTTGACGATTTTCGTAACAATACAGGTGTCCGAATCAAATGTTCCTAATTTGAACAGTCGATTGAAAAAAATCTACTATCGATAGGGTGGCAAAATTTGCTGTTGAATTCTTAAATTTTGGCGACAATTTTTATTTTTCGCGATATACGAAAACTGAGGCTGTATGCGTACAAAATACAGATTGTATAGAAACTGATTCAAAGCTTTGCAGTCATCGAAAATGAGCAACAGTATCATTTTTACTTTCTCGTATACGAAGTATACAAAGAGAAAGTATTGTAATCGTCAAAGAATTCGAACTCGAGATCTCCACGTTTTAGACCTCCCTGAGTCCGAACCAGCGGGAGTGACCTCCCCTAAACTTTCTCGTATACTTCTCAAACATTTGTCATTTCCCTACCCCCTGCGTGGATAAAAAATTCGAACCTACTGTAACCCAGAATTCAATGACTATCAGAAGGTTTTTCATTGTAGATTATAGTGATAGTAAAATATTTAGGGGAAGAATCATATTGAAAGAGATGCGTATGTATTAAAACTTAGCAATATTTATTTTCTATCAAAGTGTAGCCAATGCAAGAGCTCCGGAGGAGAAAACAGGAGAAGACCTCGTTCGTTAGCTTGCGCATGCGCAGAGATTGCTTCCAGTACGCAAGTAAACATTATTTATAGATCTGTGCCCAAATTTCGTTCAAATCGGTTAAAAAACAGGTGTTCAAATTGCATATTTAGTTCAAAATGCGCATTGCGACTGTGTGTTGGCGAGCGTTTCGCTTATTTTACTAAAGTTGGTATGGTTGGCGTTTGACCTTGGCAGTCTACGCAGGAAATTGTAGCGAGCCGCACTTCGGAAATTATGGCAACCCCTGAATCAAAAGTTCGTTCTGACATTCTCCAGGTGGAAAAAAAGGTGAATCTTGCGTGATATCAGTAGTAAGATTTCGTAGTCAAAAACGTTAAATAAAGTTCTAGTTCCTCAGAGATTGAGAGCATGTGCAATTCTTTTTTGCAAAATATTAAGTTTGAGGAATTGATGAATTTGATATGTTTCATTGTAAATCACCATTCATAATTTTTTTCTCAAAATAACCACGCCTTGGGTAAAAATGCCCCAATAATATTTACCTACAAACTGAGTGTTTACCCACCCTACATTACTTTTCGCATGCGAGAAAGTTTCGGGAGGCCACTCTCGCTGGTTCGGACTCAGGGAGGTCTAAAACGTGGAGATTCGTCGAAATCTCGAGTTCGAATTTTTTGACGATTACAATGCTTTCTCTTCGTATATGAGAAAGTAAAAACACTATTTTGGAATTATGTCTGTCTGTGAACACGATAACTCGAAAACTATTAGAGCTACGGGGGTGAAATTTGGTATGTGGTCTTTAAACATAATTTTTAGGTTTCTCTCAAATTTTGGACAAAATCCGTCAACGGGAAGTCTGTCTGTCCGCGGTCATGTGAACACTATAACTCAAAAACTTGAATAGCTAGATGGATAAAATTTGGTACACAGTTTTATCATCATAAATGTAGGCCCGTATAAAATTTTGAACCAAATCCGTCCACTGGTTGACTGTCTGTCGGTCTGTATAATCGCATACTTGTTTACTTTTGAAACGAATCCTTTATCTCCATGCGCATGCGTACTGGTAGCAATACCTGTGCACGCGGAAGGATTGCGTCACTTTGTCCTTGAGCCGGTAAGAGGAACTGGAACTGGACTATCGGCTGGATATTCTCAAGGCTATCAAGGGAGCCCACGTGGAACTGCACTGATTTTACTTTCTCGTATACGAAGAGAAAGTGTTGTAATCGTCAAAAAATTCGAACTCGAGATTTTGACCAATCTCCGCGTTTTAGACCTTCCCGAGTCCGAAAAACACAATTTTGCAATTATGTCTGTCTGTCTGTGAAATGATAACTCGAAAACTATAAGAGCTACGGGGATGAAATTTGGTACGTGATCTTTACACATAATTTGTAGGTTTCTATCAAATTTTGGACAAAATCCGTACACGGGAAGTCTGTCTGTCTGTATGTCCGTGTTAATATGAACGCGATAACTCACAAACTTAAATAGCTAGGTGGATAAAATTTGGTACACATTTTTATCATCAGGAATGTAGGTTTGTATCAAATTTGGACCCAATCCGTCAAAGGGTTGACTGTTCTGTCTGTCCGTATAATTGCGTACTTTTGAAAGCAATATCTTATTAAGAAAATTACTTTGATAAATGAAATTTGGCATGTGGCTATGACCTGCATTCGTTCGTTCAGAGCTGAATTTCGGTATCGTTTTAAGTTAAACAAATGCATTCCATATGGGTGTTTCAATTTTGCTTCCGTAATAATCAAACAAATGCACAAAAATCGCCTCTGATAACGGTGAAGCGCCACCTACTCGGGAAAAGGTTAAATTTTTCTTTTCTTTTTTCTATGTTTCCATTTTAGTTGCTATAAAATTCTTTTTATCTAATTTTAATTCATCTTCCACAATATTTTTAATCATAATTTGCAGCAATGCTTTTCATTGTTGCAATTAAATTCAAGCCGTTTTCATGGCTTAACACATTGAGGACGGCGTATACCACCGGTGGCTCACATGCGAATGGTTCGTCTGGCAGCGTATACCACCGGTGGCTCACATGCGAATGGTTCTTCAATGTAATAAAAACACGTAATTAAATATTTATTTAACGCGTTGAGTGGACTGTGCAGATTTTGCGCCGCCGGACGGAGTAAAAAATCGTATTATGTCTATATAAGCGGCTTATATTTCTTGAAGTATTCAGAGCTGCGAGAAAGTCGCGGAAGAGAAGGCCGGAATGTTATAAATCCTTTATCTGTCGACGAGGTAGAAGTATTGCTGACAGAGTGAATCAGGTATGGTTGCGTTTTGCTCATGCTGCTCTTGCAGAACGGTGACCACTAGTCTAATACTGTTTTATAAAAGCTCACAAAGACAAATAATAAAATATGTAATAAATACATTAAGTCTATTATAGTCTATGCCTGTAAAATAAGTTTTTCAATTTTTCAGTAAAAGTTATTTTAACCTACTGAAGTTTTTTTTTCATCTAACAAAACTGTGTTAAGCTCTTATGGCTTCGATATAACGCATTAGCGGTATACCTTGCCAGATGAACCATTCATGAGCCCCGGTGGTATGCCGCTGCCAGACGAACCATCTCGTGTGAGCCCCGTGACCAGCGCCAGACCGCCATCGCTGGCAGCCAGGTTTACGCTGCCAGACGAAATCTCATTCACTATGAGCCACCGGTTGGCATACTGCCCTGGCTGAAAACGAACCATTGCATGGAGCCACCGGTGAGTTGCCTACCAGACGAACCATTCGACATGTGAGTGCCACCTGCGGTCGGTGTACGCTGCCAGAGCGAACCATTCTCGCTGAGCTTACGGCTGGTATACGCTGCTCAAAGCAACACCCTCATGTGAGCCACCGGCTGTATACGCGCCAGACGGAACCGAGTCGGCATGTGAGCCACGAGGTGCGCCGTGCCAAGGAACCAGCCATTCGCATGGGAGCCACCGGTGAGTATACCTCTCAGACGAACCATCTGCATGTGAGACCAGCCGGTGGTTAGCCGCTGCCGACGAACCATTCGTCGTGTGACCACCGGTGGTACGCTGCCAGAGGCAACCATTCGCATGTGAGCACACGGTGGTATACGCAGCTGCCAGACAGACCATTCGGCATGTGAGCCACCGGTGGTACTTACGCCGCCAGACGATAGCCATTTGCCGCGTGAGCCACCGGATGTGTTACTGCTAGCACAGACCAGAACCAGTTCGCATGGCCAGCCTGGGATATACGCCTGCCAGACGGGAACCAATTCATGCTGTCAGGTGACACGCGCGCATACGTTCGGTAACATTACGCCGCCAGAAGCCAAGACCGGAAATTGCATCCTGTAGAGGAATCGCCGGACCGGTGGTATAGCGCTGCCGACGAACCATTCGCATGCATACCACCTAGTGGTATACGCTCCGAGAACCATTCGCATGTGAGCCACCGGTGGGAAAGCCGTTGCTGCAGCGAACTATTCGCATGTGGGAACCTGCCGGTACGAGTGCTGCCAGACGAACCATTCGCATGTGAGCCGCCGGGGTATACGCTGCCAGAGGAACCATTCGCTGTAGAGCACCGGTGGTATAGCATGCGCAGACCGAACCATTCGCGGAGCCATGTGGACAGTCTTGCTACACCGGTGGTATACGCCGCCAGACGAACCATTCGCATGTGAGCCACTGGTGGTGCATACGCTGCCAGAGGAACCATTCGCATGTGAGCACCGGTGGTGGTTACGCTGCCAAAGACGA
>BGPR01021940.1:0-25904 GCA_013235015.1 Araneus ventricosus
ATGTATTGCTAAGTTTAATTTTCCCTGCATGTGACCTTTATTGATTGTTTTCTATATCCGCTTACTACCTTTTTTTACATATTACATGTACCAAATCCTTTCCCTTGAACCATAAACCTCAAACAAACCAAACCGGTAATTCACAGTAAATTACTCGCTTATTCTTGTTTCCAATTTCCTTCTACCAGCATTTTATTATCAGGGTTTATATATCAGCAACTGCTGCTGGAGAACCTCCGCCTTTAGTGTAATTTGTAATTTTTCAACGTCTTTTTGTATACATCTTTGCAGATCGTCCACAATTTGCTTTCTCAGCGTCGAGCATTTTTCAGGATGCTTCATCCTAATATATGAGGGAACTGTTGATAACCTTTATGGTCCTTAAAAAATATAGAATTTATACTCGCATTTACTAGATTTACGGCTTCCTTTGCAGAATCGTGCTTCTATCGGCTTAGTTTTTTTTCTTAAAAAATTAGTTTCACCTTTCTAGGTACCTGGATTTAGTGAACAGTTTTATATTTCGATTTTATATATCTTTATAGATCTCAAATGTTATAAAATTGATGAGTCTGGCGCAGCAGCATAACCAAAATTGGATTTCAGGCCAAACATTCTTAAGTACTCATACCATTGGAGATATATTTTAAGCTGATGGACATGATATTTCATTCTCAACTAATTTCATGTACTTCAGTAATTACTCCAAATTACTTAACTGAAAGTCAATCCAAAAAATAGAATTCACAGTTAAAAATTAATTTTTGATTTGGAAATATTCATTCGCAGGAATGTCGCTGATCACGATATTCTCTTTATTCTCTTATTGAAACTTTGCCTGCTCCACCATAAAGTATTGTAAATGAATTGCTAATATTCATCCAATCTGGAATTACTAGTAGACATATTAATTTTTCTCATGATGCGAGTAGGTTAGATCGTGGATACTAGACACTATATTCGAAACAATACTTTAGCAGGTGGTGAATGAATCATGCAGTTGCAGTATTGTTCCTTGGGAGCAGAGGCAAATTCGTTAATTGTCTGAGTTAGAAATGACATTGGGAGGTGAAATATGTATGCTTTCTGGTGCTAATCCAGTAGCATGCTTATATTGTATTAGTCTGGAGTTGTAACTAAACGGCAAAACTTACCATCTACGCTGAAGCAAACTTAATTCTCGCCGTTTCACTTTGTAATACTAAAATTCTGATAACCATACATCTTGCTAAATAGGTTTAGAATTTAAACAATTTTAAATTTTTACTGTGTGCTCAGATCAACCGTGTGTTTGGCGCAGTATAGTCAAATATGGCTCTGTGCCAATAAACTTCAACATTCAATCCAATCCAAATAGAGGGTTACGAACCAAAAATATTGCATCTAGACGACAGTTTTAAAAGAATGAGAAAATGTATTCTTCCTGCATTTCAAAATTTTTCTCCCATTATAGTAATATTTCAGTGTGATTCTTCTGCATTCATGCTTTTAATTGGCATCTGAATTCAACAAGAATTTCTTCTATAAATTCTGTAGTATAAAAAAAAAAATCTGGCACCTCGACGAAACGGAGGCATATAAATTGTCAACTTCATCTGCATAGAATGTGTTCCAGCTCATGAAGCAAAGAATAAAAATCTAAATCGAAACATCGATTTTCCTGAAGACAAATACAAATATCTTTAAATTGTGTATTTTGTAGGAGTTCGCGGATTTTGTAAAGGCCCTTCTTCTGAATGTTCATGTTCAGAAACCGAATAGCTTGTATTACGATCAAAACATCTTTAAATTATAGGTAACAACGCTTACCTTTGTTTGTGTCACCCTTTCAGATTTCTTCATAGTGGAGTGCTTTAATCTAATCTGAAATCTCTTATTATGTGGTAGATGTAAGTCAAGGGGTAAATCTTTAAGAATGAAAATATTTAATGATTAAGTTTACATGAATTCAATTTGTTTTACAAAAGTTAGTAAAGGATGGGTCAAAACCGCATAGCAAAGTTACCGTACTAAAACCAAGAGAAAAGCAGAAGGTACACAAAACCCCTGGTGGGCAGGAAGGAGAGTTCTCTTCAGTTAATTTCGAGTCCCTGGTGGTTTCGACATTCTTCCACCTTTGAGTTTCTGTCAAGGTTTGCAGAAACTCAACAATGAGTCCAGGGAGAGCACTGGGCTTGAAGCCGGCTGTAACGGGGATCTTCTTCTGGAACACACGTTCACATTCGGGTTCACATCCGAACCGTAGGAGAGTCACTAGATGTTGGTGCACCATCAGGAATCGATAGAGTGATCGCTCTTTTTTGGGGCCTTGGGACAGCAGACTTTCACCTGGCTGATCCAAGAGAAAGAGTCTCTATTGGGCGCAAGAAAGATCCAGATTTTGGTCTGGATTTCAACTAGACGAACTTTCTGTTTTCCCCAGGTATAATTTTATCACTCTTCCCAAGGGCCAATTCTATTCTCTTGACGTTACTATCACCGATGAGAACAATGTCTCCTTCTTTAATTCATTGCTAAATCTTTGAAAAATTTCAAGATGTCCAAGATATCTGATTCTGAAACGTTTTCTGAGAGATCTTGACAGCCAATTTTTTAAGGTTCCGGTAGAATCTTTTATTCATTCTCTTAGGAGTTCCAGATATTCAAATAGATATTTCTTTTGGTTATCTTTGTAGAAACATAGCAGGTGTTAATGCTGGTACAAGATCTTGGCTTTACCCTTGCTACGTCAGTGTCTAGAATTTATAATGCCTCAGCATCACATAGTACAGTGCACAAATTTTTTCAAACTGCAAGGAGGCTCTTTCCAAGAACTTTCTTAAGATAGATTTCAACATACCCATAAGCCTTTCCTTAAACTGTTCACCAGGGGGGGGCTGATGGGGTTAAATTTCCATAGGATTTCTTTACTGCCTCTATTTTTCCCAATCAACTGATTTCAGCTCTCATTAGAAGTACCCACTCAAGTTGGTTCCATTATCTGAATAAATTGTAGCTGGTCTTCCTCTTAATAAACCTCCAGTAAAGGGAATAAACATTATAAACGTACCGCCAATGGAACTGCGATAATGCACTGGTAAAGATCAATACTTGGTTTGTTTTCATAATGTATCCGCATGTCAACGCTCAATGCCATTTAAAAAAATATAAGCATCTCTGACGCGATCTTCAGGATGGAGCACTTACTACTTAATGGCTCGAGATGCAAACGTTGTATATGTATACCTTATTACATTGACGTATTGTCTTCCTGCTTTTTAAGATCCAATAATTCCTTAAACTGACATCAAAATCTGTATCCCAGCATGATTAGTTCAACATGCTTTTCAAAAATAAGTTTCCGAAACAGCAGTGCTGAAGGCAACTAACTTAAAGGTAAAATCTAAATGTCGGTATATCATCTTTGAGAAATTTTGGCTTTACTCTTGCAAACCACCGAATCAGGAATGTCTAGAGTTCATCTTTCAGTTTCCAACAGTTGACTTGAATTGTTTTAAAATGAACTTTCTGCAGCCTCCATACTTCAAGATCTAAAGTGCCGCCTTCTCTTTCTTTTTTTTCTGGTTTTAGCATTTTTATAAAAACGGAAAACAGCCGTGATTCTCATTTTCCGGAAAGAAGATACCTTTGAAAAGTATTCAATTGCTCTCGTGGTGTTGTGACAGACCACGTAGTTTTTTTTTTTCGGAGTTCAGCCAACGTCAAAATCTGAATAGTTCCTCTGCATTACCGTGTGGAAGGTCAGCTGGGTTTAATGTTCCCACTTATGTACCCAGTCTCAGGATTAGTTGGTTTAGGGATTTCCAGCACCCTGTACTGGAAACCGAACGTTGCATTCTCTTTATTATCATCCAATCAGAAGCATTCATGGAGTCAGACCAGGTAGAGAAGATCAGGTATTTTCAAGTCCAAGTCTGGAAGAATGGCTTTGCCAATCTAGCTCAAGGTGCAGGACAAAGTTCTATGGTGAATAGAGATCTTTTCAAGAGCAACGCTCTGTTTCCTGGCTTGTATTAACTGGCACGACTAGTATCAGCAGTGTCATCTCAAGAAGATACATGGCGTAAGCACTCTGAGTCACAGAAAACATGGATGGGGAAATTTGGAATCTTCTGAAGTCCTTCGACACACCTTGGTGTCTAGAAAGGCATTCAAGCTTGTCACAGCTTCATCTTCCAGCGTTCGAATCTTTCAAGCAGTTATTACACGAGGGATCAAAATCCCAGGACACCCCATTGTCATTCCTGCAACAAGACATTTGGGCTCTAGAGTCACCGGACAAGAAAAATCCCCGATCAAGATTCGATGAACGGTTGACAGGATTTTTTTCTTTTTGTGTGGTCCCTTATCTTCTTTCATCAAACCTTTATCTAGAGACATAGTTCCTTTGCAAATTCCACAGAGTCCAAGAACCTTGGAACCTTTAGATCTATCTGTCCTTTCTTCAATTTTGTCTTCTGTGGAGGAATGCTCCCACCCTCGAAGTTCAAACTGGCAGTAGACATGATGTGCTTGCGATTCGAAAAATCTGGCAGTTCTTTTTTTTGTGTTGACACTTGAACACACAATATTTATCAAGCGTAGAAGATCCTACTAAGTTTCTGAGCTGTTTCCTCTCATTGGAGATGATGCGGAGCATTTTTAAATGAAGTTCTAATTGCTCCAGAAGGAAAGTGTGACTGAAAGGAGATTCCACAACACACTTTTTTTGTGTTGCAAGATCTTGATATTTCCTTCTCTTCCTCTATCCTTCCTATAAAATCATAAAGATATGGTCTATTCAATCTTGTAATCAATTTGCAGAAAGGCCTTCTTGATGTCAGCTATTACCCATATTTTTCCAACACTGAGCTGATTCATAGGAATGAATGAGTTCACTAGATTTGGTCCCCTTTTTGGGCAGTCATTATTAGAAGGTGCTTCTTTCTTTAGGTGAACTATCAAAAACGAGATCGAACTTTGGTGTCGAATTCTCCCTTGAAGACAGGATGGTGAGGTAAGAAATGCTGTCACTTGTTTGATTTCTGTATTCATGGATCAACTTCTTCAACATACCCTCCTCACGCCAATCCCTGAAAAACATCATCAGAATCGACCAGCTTTTTCGCATCGTTCTAAGCTTTATACAACTGTTCAGTCTTCCGTTCAGCTATCTTTTCCTGCCATCAGGAAGGGTGATGATCCATGTATCCACGGTAGACTGGTAATGGTAGCGCCTTCGTTATCTCGTTTACCTGCACGCTCAAAATGTTCTTTCGCCGCTCTTCCTAGTTCTTTTCTACTTTGATTTTCCGCAGGATCAGTCATTTGATATTCAATGTATCAAGCCTCCAAAGATCGGATATATTATCGTGCAGTAAGTAGGATTAGCGTACTGGAACTATCGTCTTTCTAATTCCTGATTTCCAATAACTGTCCACCCCTAACTTGGTGTTCATCGCAATTAGATCGGTGAAAGGTGTTTAATTTCCTGTAAAACAATCTGCTGCTGCTATCTGCCCTGTGTGGGTACCTTGGGATCGTTTTCATACAAGCAAAAGATTTCATTTAAACAAATATCACTAGCAAATATTCCCAAATTGTTTTAATTCTTCGATATTTAGGGTCTTTTGGATCTTAGGAAATAGTTACAAATTTATTCTGATCCATTACTTCTACATTACATGAGAAATTACTCTCTGTATTACGGCACTCAATGGGAAATTATTTCTTGTTAGGTTTTCCTTGCCCTATTTCAGTCGAAGAGTCCATGAGTCACCGTTTGTTCCAACACACTTCACCTCATCACATCCGCTACGTATTTGCTGACATACAGCCTTTGGCTCCCAGGTCAATGATCGATCTAACATAGTGTTTTAAATAATTATTTTCGACGCTAACAATAACAGATCTAGATAAACCTCACTGGAACATAAATTTTCGTCAACGTGAAATTTTCATTTAAAATATTATTGTCATCCTTATTTTCATTCAAATGGGTATTATTTTTCAGAACAGAATTATCTTGAGTGCATAATATGGATAGATGTCTTTACCACACAGAGTACAAACTATTTTTGACTTACAAAAATTATAAGACATGCTTGAACAAATAAAAACACGCAGCCTTTAGACAGCATTTTTTCGTTGTTCAAACTTAAAGAAAGTGAGTAATTACAATCACCAACAACATGTTAATTCATTGTAGAATGCAAGCATTTGTTTTTGTTTTACTTCAGAACTGATCAAATCTGAACTACTAAATCTCTTTGAAAAACATCTGGAATTGTTTATTTTTCGCTCGATGAGTCATAGCGCGGATATGAATACTTTTCTTTTTTCGAACTTACAGGAGAAGAGCATACATTAACGATCGTTCTTTTGCTTTTAGCTGAATTGACAGGGACCGACCAATTCATTTATTTCATATTTATCCGATTTCATGCTTTTATTATATTCTAAAACTGATCGGGGAAGGCATTTTACAGTGAGGAGGGCAAAGAAGATTTTGATATGTTTCTTCAAACATTAAGAGACGTTCAAGAGATCGTATTTCGTCTGTAGTTATCAAACATTTTTCGGAATGATACAATATCATCCGAGTTCTTTAATGGCAGTACGCAGTAAATTATTCAAATGAGTATTAATGAAGACATCTGATCTTCCAAAGCGTTCTTTAAGTAATTTTATGGCGATTTCATAATTTTCTGGTTAACGCAAACTTCTATAGATCAAGGGCAGAACCACCTAGATGGGCTTTTAAGTAATTAAATTACTGACTTCACTTAATGAATCATTTGTGCTATGGCTGATCAAAAGGTTCCAAAATGAAAGTACATAAACTGATTGCCCGTAGAATTTAGATATCGAAAGGTTTTGGCAATTTAATGTTCGATGATGATTCTTATTTTAGAACTTGGAACATTCAACGAATCAACATTTTTGTCCGTTCGCGTATTTTTTTTTGTCGCTCAATTTCCAAGTTATAATTTTTTGGGTGTATTCTGCTCTTCTTTCACTTCTTTTCTAACTTGTCATCGGAAACGAATTCCATGAATCTAGATTCTTTAATTCGTTTGACTCAACAGTAATGTTCTAACATTTCCTCTAATGCGTCGACATTTACATCTGTTTTCTGTTAATTCTGTTTCAATAGTTTACAAATTTTAGTAACAGATTTTGTTACTCCCGTTTCTTTTTTAACCCGCCACTTTTATCACCCATTTTAAAATTGAACTGTTCGGAATTTATATTCGTAAAATTCAATAATATATAAATTCAATAATAAATCAGTTCAAATTCTAATCTATATTTTTTCAGCTCTAAATTAAATAAACCACACCATTATGCCGACAGGGATGCCACCATATTACGATCAAAACATCTTTAAATTATAGGTAACTAACGTACCTTTGTTTGGTCGTAATGGATTTCTTCATAGTGGAGTGGTTTTAATCTAATCTGAATTCTTTATTATGTGGCAGGTTGAAGTCAGGAGTAAATCTAAGAATGAAAATATTTAATAATGATTAAGTTTACATGATTAATTTACATTTATCAGAAAAAGGGATTACAAAACGACGCGTAAGCAAGTTAGCGCCAAAACCAAGGGCAAAGGTACACAAAACCCCGGTGGCGGGGAAAAGGAAAGTTCTCTTCAGTTAATTTCAGTCCCTGGTGGTTTCCGACAGCTTGTTTTGTATTGCGAAGCCAAATATTTTTTGCTCCGTTAATTCGCATCGTACCAGATGATTCACCAATTTTTAAGAAATGTACATAAATACAAATTCTATCCAGCTTACGGATGCGGAATTAGTGGTGCCATTACAAAATAAGATACAATAATCAATAATACAAATACAATAAGATATAAATAACAAATCCAATAAAAAATAAAATTAAATGAATAAGAGGAAAAATATCCATGTATAAGCTATCCAACTGAAATAACAATTATTAGAATAGCCAATCATATGAATGAAAAATATTTCCAACATATTCTGATCAATAACACTAATTTTAGGCAGCCTGCCATAAATGAAGTCCATTGTTCTTCGGAAAATGTCTTAGGTTCTTTTGTATTTTAAGCAACCAAAAATATAGTGCCCTCCGTTTATAATTTATTATAAATGCCTTGCCAAGTGCTAATTTGAGTGTGAAATCCACACTTGATTCTCTAAAATCACTTCTTTACGGAAGTTAAAAATTGAATTCGACTCAATTTTGTAAAATTAGTGTAGTTGAATATCGAAGTGTTTTGATCTCTTAACTTAGATCCAGACAAAGCACCAACACGCTTTGCACTTGCAAATTGAAACTTAATTTACAATAGTATCAGCCAGTTTTCTGCTGCTTTTGCATATTATGAAGTATTGGGAGAGTGTTTAAGTTTATATGAGTGTCACTCTTTAGTCTTAAGGCAGTCGAAAGACTTATCGCAGTTTTTAGTCAATCAACTTGGAAAAAAAAAGCTTTCAATGGCAAACTTGTATCCATATTATTGATTTCAGAAATGTCAATATGAAGTTTTCAACGAACAAGGATAAATTGGGGGATTAAATCTCGCTCGCTGATCCCTTATCCTACAATATCATGCCTTCCTGTATGGTACTACGATCGGGAAAAACATAAACATCACGTGTGAGAGAAGTGATACGACGTTGGGGTCGAACATAACGCGTATGAGAGACGTGGTGCGTCCTTCATGCTACACGGATCAAACACTTATTAATTTTCTTTAACTTCATTATTCATTTCATGATAATAAATCTTTCTTGTTCAACTATCAATTGGTAGTAATTATTTATTAAACAACTTGCAAAAAAATTAGTTGCACCGTATACATGTATGTCAATATTCTAAAATGTATTCGATTTGCACAACTTGGAACGTTCAGCCAAACCGTGAAAATGGTTCGGCGTATGACCGACTTTGTTGTTGTTTATGGTACGCGCTATTAATGGTACGCGACCTTAAATCGTAAAGCAAGGTGTTAAGTAATATTTCTTCTTTCGCCTCTGAAACTCGAACCGTTTAATAGAAATACACGTAGCATCGTTGTATGCTTGTACATAATCTAAATCTTTTAGTCTTTTTTCCCAAAACTGCATGGCGCTTAAATGTGCAGCATCCAAATTACGACGATTCTCTCCCCTTCAGCACCTCTATTTAAGTGTACCCCGTGCCATAAGTGTACAGTAGGGTGGGTCGAAAAAATTTTTTTCGGAACACTTTAGTGCGGAAAATTTGTCTTTTGTAACAAGTAAAACGACATAAAACAAATTAAAATCGGTTAACATCTTCCGTTCGCGCATCGTACTTAATATTAGTGAAAAATTGCAAAATCGCGCCTTTTTGTAAATTTTTTTGAGTTAGTTAAACGTTTTAAAAAACACGTGTTAGTTTTTATGGTTTTTTGTTAAAATAACCAAAATAAATTAAATTCTGATCAATAATCTAATTTTTTCCGTTCGCGCAACTTCTCAGAAAAAAACAGAAATATACAAATTTTTTGCAATTTTCACTGTGCAACTTTTCGCTCGTTTTGCTAGAACAAAACGATCAAGAACTCGCCACGTGGAGGTGGTTGCATGTGGAGTTCCACCCACATCCTACCCAACTCGCCATCCAATTGTTGGGTGTGGTATTTACATAATATTTGCAACTATTTACAAAGGCTTTCCATAGAATAGGATTCCTTGGCTTACTGTGTTTTTTACTTTTTCTCTTTTATATCTACTACACATTTAAAGTCTGGTTTCTTGTAGAAATTAGGCATAGCCGATCTAAACTTCAGTGTTGCTTGGATATAGCCATCTCTAGGTTTATGTCCACATACTTTATTCGAGGCCTCTGTCACAAGCTTGACGCACCTCGCTACGGCCTGGGTGTGACAGGGAAACTTTTGTATTTCTCTGATGGGGCGAAGTGTCAGAATTGATGAGTGATTTAATATTATCTTCATTTATGTCCCGCAGCATTGGCGGACGATACATCACACAAGAATTTCAATTAATAATTTCAATGTAATCGGAGCTTGAATGTCTATCTTCGGTGGTACGAAATTCCTAACGGTCTTCTTTGGGACGATTTTTCTTGCTTTTAAGGTCCTTCTGTAACCGAGCTCCCGAATATGTTCTACTTCATCGACAAGCATTGAAAACAGAACATTCTCTGAGTGCGCAAAGAACATATTTTATTGTATTAATGGATCGACAACTTGAAGTAATTCGTCGGATAAATATGTTTGGATTGCTTGAAAGACATGTTTTGGTCCGTCAGTAAAATATTTGCTCTTTTTCATTGCAAACCACATGGGCATGTATGATTTTAAGATGAAGCCAATTAAGTTTATTTAGTTTAAGTTTCCGGATGGATCTGATGAACTTGTATACAACCTAAGGACTCGATTGGCCTCAGTTAGCCATCTGGAATGGAACAAACACTAGGGTTCCTCTTTGCCAAGTCTTCTGCATAATGTTCCAAGGTGATTGCATTTGAAATGGACAACAAATACTGTTGGTCTTTGCTCAACAAATTCCTGTCTATATCAGGAATCGAACAATCTGTGGGTCCATAATCGACCACAGGGAATTTTTCATAGCTAGTGAGCTGCTGCCCGATTGGCCCACTAAAAGATTTACGCTCTGCAGTTTGACCGTCAATATGTTGGAAAATGTGGCGAAAAGAAAAGCTAATTAAAATGCAGGAGACATATGCTCCACTATAGCGGGCGTCCTACATGATTTTCTATTCGGTGGATAACACGGTTCTTGCACCCAGTGTTGGTTGCAGTGCCATCTCACTCTACTACTTCCAGTTTTCTCATTCATCATTAGCTCATTCTATTCTAGCTAAGGTTGTTAGAATAAACATTAAAGAAACATAACGCAAAACAAAAAACAGTATTGCACAATGCACAGCACAGACTCGCAGAACCCGCGTCACGCATAGCATCAAAGCATGTACCACTTGTAACAGACAAAGAAAGACTGAAGTGAAGGCCGTGGTGGGTGGTGGTGAATGGTGTGTAGAAGCACGAGTTGGTGGGGGAGGGGTGCGGCAGAGAAAGTAGGCAGGGGCCACGCCAAGTTTCAATCTAGCTCAAACCAGCTCAATCTAATTCAAGTGAGTTCTGGTTCGTTTTGTTTTAGCAAAACGAACGAAGACTTGCACAGTGAAAATTGCGAAATATTGGTACATTCCTGTTTTTCAAAGACGTTGCGCGAACGAAAACAAAATAGATTATTGATCAGAATTTATTTTCGTTATTTAAACCTTAAAACAAGCATAAAAAAACTAAAGAGCGTTTATTTTAAAAGTTTGAACTAATTTAAAGGAATTACAAAACAACGCGATTTTTGTAATTTTTCATTAACTTTAAGTACGATGCGCAAACGGAAGATGTTAACCGATTTTAATTTTCTTTAGGCCGTTTTTCTTGCAATAGGCAACTTTCCGCACTGAAGCGTCCCGAAAAAATAATCTTTTTCCACCCTCCCTAGCGTACGGATTGCACATGGACTGTCTTGGGAGTTTGGGTTTACGTCTTACGCTTGAACAACGCCACCTTGACATGCTTTTGGAAGAGGTTCTTTAAAACTTATTCATAACTTCTACATTGGCAATAATTATCATACTAAAAATTATTAATATGCATCGTATAATATAAATGTTTATAAACGTGCAAATGAATGCAGCCGGTTATAACTGGCTTTTGTCTCGGCGAGTGATATCGCGTAGGTCGGCTATACCCGGCGTTCATCACCGGCGCTCGCTTTGTGGATGTCGACTAAAGCTGGAGTTAGGAACGAAGGAGCTGATAGATTTTAGTAAAGCGAGTTTGATTTGTATTCAAATGGTTGGTGAACTTCTCCAGTGAAATGTGGCGTAATAATAGAATTTGACCTTTCCTTCTTGTGTTACTATGCTTATTAGTCAGCTGCTAGTTCAGATCTGAAATGGTTGTGTGATTCATATATATTTTAATAAGGGTTTTTTACATGATATAGGTGCTATTTAAGAAATCAACACTGAATACTTGCATATTTGTATATAATCTAGAAATCTTAAGCATGATCTCATTTGGAAATTGTAAATTATTGTAAACATGTTCTGAAGTTAGGTTCCAGTACGAAGCAGTAACGAAATTGTTACCATTTACGTGCTGCTGATTTATGCATAAACACGTTTATCTAAAATACTCCATCTGAACATGTTAAGGCTTTGTGATGATGTGCTTATATATGTTTTCACTTAAAACTAGTAAAATCCATTCATCTTATATACGTATATTCACTAAAGACTTCTCTTTAAGTACATAATTTTTAAATGCTTGATGAGTGAAGTTGGAAGTATTAATAAATATTAATTTCTAAATTTCATTCTTGATGCTACTACATTAGAGTGTTTGATTTTTCTGACAGTTATTTCAGCATTTAAAAAACCAAATATTTCTTTTCAACTCTAACTTGTAACATTATAAAATGTTCGCGATTATTCGCTTTTCCTCATCTTCAAATAAAACTTACAGGGCTTTAATATTAAACGGAAACAAGCTTGGTTAATTTGCTGACTTTGCACTAATGGAGCAGAGCTGAAAATGCATATTATCATAGTTGAATATCTGTACCTGTTAAATTAAATTACAAAGTGAATAAATTTAATTATTCACTATCGAAACAAATTGCTCTGCTTAATGTTGTGTCCAGTTTGAGTTTTTGAAGCAACTGGAATCTAGAGGTAACCAATTGGTTGCCACACCTCAGAACGAAGACTGAGTCGAGAAACGCGGTTTGGGAGCTAAACGACATAAACACATATTCTGTGCCCCAAGCAAAACTGAAGTCATTACAGGATACACCTTGTTTAACGAAGCCACCCCTTACTCGGTACCAAGACCCTCTAGTTTCGATTGTTTCCTTCACATGTTTGGCCTCTTAAATAAATCCGTGCTAATGAGATCCGGTCTACCATTGGACCTGTCTCTGGAACATTGTAGAATGTTGGCCTTTAAATATACATAGTTTCAGCCTATTTGATAATGATGTCTAGACTATTTCCAATATGCTTAATAATAGTGTGATAGCATTTTCAATTTATTCTTGTTGATTCTTCCATCTTGCTCCGAAGTAAGAATTTTCTTTGAGCTCTCTTACCCGAGTTTATAAGGTCTTAATATCCATAATAGACTAAGACTAGAATAATAGACTAAGGTGCAACTCCAAATCGCGTTGTGAAATTCCATTTTATGGCACAATCCCACGTGACTTAATTATTGACTCGGAGGCATTATACTCAATTTTACTCGCTACGTTTAATACGACTTCGAAAGATTGTAACTGACAGTTCTAAGCACTTGTTTATAAAATTTTAAATATAGTTTGTTCCTGATTCATTTGTGATCTTCTCAAAGAAACTTATTCAGAAATCTACTAAAAGCAGTTATTAAAAGTTTTGTATAATACTACTGTATAAATTTTGCTTTAAAAATAGGTACAGGCAAGTTTTACTTGGTTTCTAAACGGCATATTGGATGTTCCTGAGATCGAGCGATAGACGATTTTCAGGCAGAAAAAAAAATTACTTTCATAAAAGGTTTCATTTTATTGCATCGAAGAGTGGAAATATAATAGTATAAGTATTATTATTATTTATAGTATAAGTATTATAGTGTATTTTTTTAGTACTGGTATATTGGTCCTAACAAATGATCCTTGCTTGCTCAGTATTTTACAAGTTGTTATAACTACAATGTTCCATTCAAAAATTGCTAAAAGCATTTTTGTGTGTATATGATAATGAAGAGACAAGAGTATTAGAGTATTAGAAACTATGAGAATTTTTAGCTGAAACAAAAATTTATGTTTGCCATTGCACGTAGACTAAACTGTTCACTTGATTTTAGATTGTTCGTTTAACCAACTGAATCGTGAAGCATGTCTTTTATCGAAGTAGAGATAAAGTACAGGGTAATTAAAATTAAAGTTGCACTTTCAAAAGGCTGTAAAAAGAAACGCTGGTCAGAAAGACCTGGTATTTCATCTGAGTATACGTGATGCAATGGGAATTTGTTTTGCGAAAGAAAAAAATAGTAAAAAAGTTAACCGATAAATGACGTTGTACTCGTGATAAGATACTCAAAAACGATACACCGGCGATGAATGCGTTTTACGGAGCACACGAACTCGGCGGTTCACAATCTTCGAACATTACGCGTAGCACCTATAATCCTGACTGAAAAATTGAGGTGAACCTGATTAAGATTCCCTGAAAGAAAGACTAAAATTTGAGCTGAAAGTAAAGTTATTGTTAATTATGTCCGATTAAATGCCTCATTTATTCATCTCCATTCACTTCATTCATCCTTCCGTTCTCTCATGTATACACGATATATGGGGGAATAAAGTCTTTGGAATTAAATGAAATTTGGTTAATAATGGGGCAACCCGTTACCTGATTTTGGCGCTGGTGGTAGCGACTTCTGTTCATCACATCCGTTCTGGGCCGTTGGCTTATGTCCATAGATTGGGGTGGGGTGGGGGGGTAGCCTTCCACATAAGCCCTGAAAAGGGCTAGTTCGCTCTCTTCTGTAGCGTGATGCATCTTCTAGAGTGGCGTGGTCTGCAAACTAGTTTAGTCTGAAAGGACAAGTGTCCTCGGACGTCGTTTCTTTCCTGGGTGGCTGAGGTCGTAAGTTGGGATTTCTTTGATCGCAGGGTTGTTATTGTTTTCTAGTTTAAGTTTTTTGAAGTGGTCTTTGATAGTTTTAATTTTAAGGTCTTTAGCTATATACCTGTTACGAATGAACCATGTGTGTTTGTAATTTGTCGGGCTATTATATTTTAAGCTGACTCGAGTTTTATAACGTGGCTTTTGGCGGCCGCTCCCCACGCTGGGGAGGCGTAACTCATAACTGGTCGTACGAGTGATTCGTACAGGAGTAGCTTGTTGCACAGAGTGATTTGATTTCCTACCTATGAGGGGATAAAGTATGCCTTTAATTGTATTGAATTTTTGTCTATTGCTTTTAACGTGGTTTTTGAATGTCAGTCTTTTGTCAACGATAACCCCCAGATACTTTGTGCTGTTACTCCATGGGATTGCTCTGCGGTAAAGTTTTGGTGGCTTGGGAGTGGTTTTACGCCGTGAAAAATACAACGATTGGCACTTGTGATGATTTTTATTCTCCAGCTAATAATCAACTTGTCCACCTGGGCCAGGTAGCTGATTAGATCTTTCTTTAAAAGATATTGTAATTGTAAGATGTTAATTAAAAGACGCGACATGTTGTTGTGGCACTCTTTGTTCAAAGCCCATCCACCACGACAAGGTGGTGCCACAGCGGATAGGGAGAAAGAATCGGTTTTTAATTGTCCCTAGGGACAAAAATCATAGAAAAAGAAAAAAAACTGATGAAACCATCAAGAAAAGGAAATCTGCTTCGACTTGCTTAAGAAATGTTCAATATTCTGTCCACCGTTTCCTCCTGTGAGCTGAAAACGCAAAACAGCAATGTTCCACAACAGATCGGAGTGTTTCAGTGGTGATATTGTGAATGTGTTGCGTAATGCGGTTTTTCAACTTGGTTAAGTTCGCAATCGGACTCCCGTACACAACATAATTTAGGTAACCCCACAGCCAAAGTCGCAAAGGTTCGGGTCAGGTGATCGGGGCGGCAAGGGTGTTGAGAAATGGCGATTGACAATTGTCATTTCCAAAATACAGATTCAACAGCTGCTTCACTAGTGCTACAATGTGCGGAGGAGCGCCATCTTTCATAAAAATTGTGCCATCCACACATCCGCGCTGTTGCAGTGCTGGAATGAGCTGGTTTCGCAAGAGATTCATACCGTGTCCCATTGACTGTAAAGGTACAGGACCCGAAGGAACAGTATCCTCGAAGAAGAAATGACCAACGATAAATGCTGTCGTGAACCCGCACCACACAGTGACCTTCTGAGAATGAACGGGCAATGGTTGCATTTGGAACGGATTCTCGCTTGCCCGTATTCTGCAATTTTGAGTGTAGACAGAATCTTGGAGATGGAAATAGGCTTCGTCTGTCCACAATGTTCCATGGCCGCCATGCATTGTCCACTTCCATTCGAACAAGAAATTGTAGGCGAAAGCTTCTCGTTTTGGTAGGTCAGCAGAAACCAACTCCTGAATATGCGTAATTTTGAATGGATAGCATTGCAGGATGTTTCGTAGAATTTTACGAACCGTGCTGATAGGCATGTCTAAAGTTCGGGGAATTCCCCGTGCATTGCACATTCCCAAAGCACTGCTTTATGCTTCCGGCGATGTTGTAGCCACATCCTCCACTGACGTAGAAGCGACTGCTTTGCTCCCTTTCCCACATTTCACTTCAAAATGAACCCGACTCTTCGAATTAACTAATCATCTTCTTCAGACCGAATGCAGTCATCGGAACAGAGCCGCTTCTTAAACCCTTTTATATCCGGAATTTCTTCGATGCAATTGCCGCACAATCACCGTTCTTGTATAAAACTTCACAAGCAGAGCCCCATCCTTCAATGATGGAATCATGACTACCTTTTCAGACGCAAAATAACAGGAACTGCATGTTCCCGCCTTTTTTTTATCACAAGTGTATTATGCGAGGATTTTACCCTGGGTTGGGGGGTGCGTCCGGGAGGAGTGGGTGAAGTACGTCGGGAGTGTATTCTCCCGGTAGGGCCACCCAAGGCGTGAAGGCCACTCCGTTATTCCCGGGCTTCACCTTATTCCATCCGTTGTCCTTTTCTTTTTATTTTGCATATTTTTCTCATTTCATTGGATTTTAGCTTTCACTTCATATAAATTTTTATGTTTTTAATTGCATTTTACTTGCTTGTATATACTATTTTAGAATTTTAATACCGCTCTCCCATAAATCCCTTTAATTTACCTTTCGGTTTTTGCCCCATGTATCCTGGTCCTTTTCCGGTCTGGCAGCTGTTTTCTACTGCTGGCGATTCTGGTGGATCTTTACGGGACATTTATTTATATGGGGTGTGTCTCCCGGGCAGATCTGCACTTGGTCCCTGGTGTGGTTTTATCCTTTTATTTAATTTTTTATCTCTATGACCTTTTACTCCTGTTGCTCTTTTATATTTAAATTTTATTTCTACACATATATTTCTGTACAACATTGTGTCTTTTAAAACTTATTGTTGTTTGTGTGTGTTTTTGTGTCTTTTGTGTATGTGGTGTGCTTTTACATATTCTGCTCTCGTACTACGGGAAAGAGTTGCTTTCTATGTATATTTTTTATCGATATTGCTTTTCTCTGTCAATCCTTTATTTATATTTGTGTCCAGCACCTTCCTGCATTGGCTCCCAGGTTTTTATAGTTTTCTGTTTGTGCCACTGTTGGCTCAAAGCACTGTCATTGTTGCCAAAGTTTATGGAGTTCATATTGTGTCCTGCACCCTTTATTTATTAATACAAGTTCTGCCGCTGTTTGCCCAGTATGTACCTTTTTTTTTTAAAGTCTCAATAAATCTGATACCTCTCCGGTGGCCTTTTTCTCTTTACACCCTTTTTTGGGTAAGTGGGACCACCGTGAGAATTAAAAAAAGTGTATTATGCGATGCGCATGTCACGTCTTTTAATTAGTAACTTGAAATTGGCATATCTTTTTAAAGCAATCGTTTTTAGAATCTTATCACTAGTACAGCGCCATCTATCGGTCAACTTTTGAACTATTTTTTTTTCTTTCGCAAAATAAATTCCCATTTCTTCACGCATGATCAGATGAAATATCTGGTCATTCTTATCAGTAGTTCTTTTTTTACAGCCTTTTGAATGGGCGACTTTAATTATAATCGCACTGTAATTCAAATCTGCTTTACGTGACTTGATCTTTCATTCCTTTATAAGATCCTTTTCCTTTGGATTAATGGGGCAGTGGTGGCCTATTGGTAAGATCTCTGCTTCAGGGTCGGAGGGTTCCAGCCTCGAAACTCTACTCCCTTGAAGATCCGCCGTTCATGCGGGTCTGTTGCAAGGTAAATCATACGCTGGGTGCCAAACTTCCTCGCTGTGTGGTGAAGCTTGGAGAGGGTTTGCCAACTCGGGTATCATCTCGTCATCTGACTGCGGTTCGAAATTACCAGGTCTATGCCAAAATAGCCTCAGTGTTACTTCAAAACGGGGCGTTAATATCACAAAACTCCATTTTGATTAATCCTCGCTTTTCATTTAGCTTCTCTACCAAATCATATTTGTATTTTTCGAATAATGCCTAGACTGCCTGTCGAATGCTCTTCACATGAAAGGCCATTTCCAATATGTAATTTACTTTCCTTTAGGAAAACAATTATATTCCATAGTTTTTCATCTCCGAAACAACCTGAAAATAATTGAATTTTGTTATTTAAAATATTCATCCATTTATCCAAGATCTTCAGCTCAGTAACAAGTTTTGTTTCAAAATTTATCGGAAATCGAAACACGACTTCAAATTTAAATTCTGCTTTGCTAAGTCGGATATTAGAACTTTCATTACTATAGAAGAAAAGACCAACGTTTGATATTGGTTTGTCCAAGTTATGTTATAAAAGCATTTTAGCGAGTATCTGCATGACTTTTCTTCTGGCAGTGTTTTTCATGTTATACCTTCGTCCATTTAACAAAGTCTGCATGTTTGGTGGAGTAACTTACGATATGCTTTCTTCCCTCTTTGAGTAACATTTTCTTTCTCAGAATTATTTATCGGTATTAAAATTTCCAAGAACAAATTTAAGTGTTATCTAATAAACAATAATATCTTCTTTACGCCAAGTTAAAGTGAGAAGGTTAGAAAAATAAAGTTAAGAAACTGCTTGTGCAGATTTAGTAATGGATTAAAAGTTAGACCAAAAGCATAACTTTCATTTATTCATTCGCGCTAAACTATTTTGTTCAAAGTTTATAAATATTTATCTCGGCCGATATCGCACAAGAACTGCTGCAATTTAATTCCATTTAAGTTCAGGCTTAAAACGGAATAATTTTATTGGATTTTGTATCGTATGATCAGGAGACTGTGGCATATTGGCTGGAGAGTTTCCAAATAAACAGGGAAAGGAATGAACTGGTGGCAAAGGAGAGACATTCGTGGAATTCGGGTCTCTATATTTGGAGCTTGCATAGAACCAGAAGCCATGTATGGTTTGGAGAACGCCGATAAATGACACACCGTTATATATTCATTTGACGAATGCCGTTCGATTGCACACAACATTCCTCACAGAGAGGAAGGGAAAAGTGGAGTGGCGTATTGCATGATGACTCACAAAGGAGAAAGCAAATTGTATTGCGTGATGACTTTAAAAAAGTGCATGTAAATTAGCGACAATGGATAACTGTCAGAAATAAAGTCGGAGTGTTTAACGCAAATGATTTTGTGTAGCAGTATAGTGAATTTCCTTCATGTCAGTTTGAGGAGCGACGGCGGAAACTGTGCAAGCGTTGTGTGGTGTCTTTTCCATCGGAAAAGAATAAAATGAATTTCTTTCCCGATCTTGTGGATATTCATTAGAGTAGAATGAGAATTTAAAGAAAAATTTGTAAACTTATAAATACGCGCTAATTAACCCAGAGTAAAGCATGTTTGATTATAAAATAATCTTAACTTCAGAACAAGCAAAAAGTTACTGCAGTCTGGCTGCAATCTTGGCTTCAATTCGATAAAAATTGAAAATTATACTATTTTAATATTAATTTATTAAATTCTTAAGATCTTTCTCATTGAGTTATTAGATAATGATGTATAGGGAAAATTCTTTACATTGCTATGTTAGTAAAACAAATTCTGTATGGCGAAAGAAAATGCTCTCCTGTTTCCCTTTTTTGCACTTTTTGAACAATCGAACCCTTTCTTTCACATACTCTAGCATATGTCGGGACCCTGAGGGATTCTGTAGATATGAGAGAGGCAAGATAAAGGTATTCACAAGCGGGTTGATGTTATAGTTTCCTAAGTATCTTTTTGCACAAGAATTCCACAGTGCATTTTCAGAGGATGCACGAAAGTCATTGACTGAACGTCGAAAGTTCCTTAGATTCTGAATTCTTGCAATTAAATTTAAATCGGTATTATACGTACCGATAATGCTATAAGGTGTATCTCACTCATGACGCCTTTAAGTACATCTCATTCCAGTACAGAAACCGTTTGAAAGACGAAGAATCGGACTCGGTAAAATATTAAATTTAACTCTCATCCAAAATTTGTAAGCAAAAAGCAACCTAATCCTTCCGACTAGAAATTTAATGTTATTGGTACTAAAAATCGATGTCTGATAACCTTCCCTTCTGTCGGCTTTCTTCGTAGGAAAAGAATACCGGTAATTTGTATGTATGGGAAAGGTATAAAGTCCAGTTACACAATGTTCTCTGACGTATTGAATTTAGTCTTACAATTGAATCTTTAATCATCTGGGGCTATACGAAATCAAGGCGTGTATATAGGAGTTTCGCAGTTTGTAAGAAAAATTGTTTTATACTGTCTGAGAACTTAAAGTAATTACCCATATGATGACTCTTCTGACAGATGCTTATGATTTAAAGGCGGAGAAAGTTATTCATTGTTAATGGTCAAGGTTGGGGAGAAAATATTTTCATTCAAAACAAGTGTTTCTAGCTGCCTGCCTTATTGGGCTTTTGAGGTAAATGAAGAACCGGTAGATATAATAATACGATTTATTAGGAAAATGATTCGTGGAGAAGCCTTCTGGAATTGTATAATTACACTACTAATTCTATGATGTTAAATATTTCTTTAAAATGTCTGTTTTCATAAGTAATGAAATAACAGTATAAACTAATAGCTTTTCAAAATCGTGAGTTTTTCTTAAAAATTATTCCAATTATTTTTTTTTTATTTTTTTTAATTTTTTTTTAAATTTTATTTATTATTATATATTTATATTTAGACAAGAAGGCATTAGGCGGGTTGATACTGATGTATAGAACACTGATAATGTTTTGATTGGGTTATTGTTGGATAAGATAATACAGGTACCTTCTGAAAAATAATTGCGTTTAAATTACTTTCCCCGATGTTTTAAATTTGTTGCGCAGCTTAAATGAGAAGCTCTGTTCCTCCAGGCTCAGTATTGCACCTACTATCACCCTGTCCTACACCGAAAAAGGACCTAAAGAAGCAATTTATGATAACTTCACCTACATTGCCCAAATGAAAAAAATAAAAGAAGATCGTGTTAGTAAAAGTATAAGTCAGCTGTGTGCGAAAAGTCCGACTTTGGTTAATTGAAGCTGGAGAACTAGTTCTTTAGATGTTCCGCTTAAATATTCTATTCGCGAGATGCCATATTTAAAGCGACGAATTGTTTGAAAAAATCAAACTACTGAAAACTCATTTAATTAGTGAAAAACTTGATATTATTCACTAGAGACAGCTGGTAGTTTCTTTGAATCAAAGCATCTATATATTGCAAAATATTTCCAATTAGGAAAAGATCATAAATCGGTTTTGCTCCGTATAATCGATTAACTTCAATTAAAAATTTTGGTGCTTAAATTATTGCATTCTAAAATGGGGGGAAGAGTGGGAGACTTCTATTCATCTCTACCTGCCCTTCAAAATTTAGTTTGCAGTCTGAATTTTCAATCACACTTGCGGCAATTTAAAGTGACAATTCAAGGTCTAGAAGCTACGGAACTCATTGTGCCTTAAAAGACCAGTAACTTAATTCTTTTCTGTATTATGTGGTATTACCCTCCGTAGTGTTGTCCCCGATTTTTATACCCTCTACAATTTCCTGTTTTAGAGATTTCTATCCATTTCTTTCATTATTCGATATTCATTTCTGAGGGTATCTGTCAAGCCGGAATTGAAATCGTGTTTCACCTCCGCTGTCATGCTGGTGTGCAATGCAAACACAAGCCAAAACGGACTTTTATTGTTTTCTAAACATACATAGCTAACCATTTTTGTGGAGGGCAGAATCCTCCATCTCATTTCAGGGCATATAGTAATGATCAGTTGAAAAGAAAGCCATGCCTACCTTAACAGGCTTCTCCATGGTACTGACCATGACGTTCGACTCCGGAAGATCGTATCCTAAACAGATGAAACAATTGGCCTAAAACGCCTCTGGTTACCATGAAACTTGTTTTTCATGAAGTTCTCCATCCCATACTGGTCGGATGTCCTGTATAAAGAAACTTGTAAAACAGATGAGTTTCCGTTGATCCACCATCATAATAAAAATTTAGACCCTTAAATCCTAAATAGCCTTAGAGTGCGTGTGGAGTCCCTGCCCCTTGTGTGGAGTCCCTGCCCCTTGTTTGGACGTGTGGAGTCCCTGCCCCTTAGTTGTGCGTGTGAAGTCCCTGCCCCTTAGTTGTGCGTGTGAAGTCCCTGCCCCTTAGTGTATATTTAGACAAGCACAATAATTCATTTTCTAAAGTAGCCTACTGATTAGCTTTGGCGCCGAGTTGATCGGTAGTCCTCTAAGCGATTAAGGAAAAAACATTGGTCATGATAGAGGATCATCAGAGGCCCATTGGTCACCAGATGCGTGTAGGCAAGATATCTAATCTGTACAGGGGAGTACGAAATCTTCCGGAGGCGAGCTCCATTCTAAGTACCATGGAGGAGCCTGTTAAGGTAGGCACGGCTTTCTTTTCCAATGATCATTACTGCATGTCCTGAAAGGGGATGGAGGATTGTGCCATCCACAAAAATGGTTAGTCCCGAAATGTCTTGGCCTTGAATTGTATTTCTAAATTGCTGTAATTGTTGGAAATGATGACCGTAAAGAAAATTATGAAAGCAATGTATGTAATTTCCGAATGAAGAATGATTTAATGTCTTGAGTAAATGTTCCATCATATTAATTTGAGCATCTACCTAGTCATTTTGCAGAAACTTTAGTAAAATTTTGGATAAACATTTGTTTCACAATAGCGTGCATGTTGCAGATTTTAGTTTACAAAATTCATAAGATTTGGTTACTAAAATCAATACCAAAACCTTTCGGATTTGCTTCTTATCCCTTAATCTACAACAACATGTCTGACACGTGCAGTCGAATTACAGAATTTTTTCTATTTAAATCCGTATTTATATTAACGTAACAATTAATATTAAATACAAAAATAACTTTCATACGTCTAAATGTCTCAAATATCCTTCACCATTTTAAATATATTGAAATGATAAATATCCCAAATGGCTGGTGTCGTCTATTTGGGAGCTTAAATAAAATCGTAGGGCAAGAGATTAATAATTTTTTAACGTCATAAATAGTAGATGCACGTCAAACGACACGAATCATGCGTTTGAAAAAATGAGATGGAATTACATGTAGATATTTTTTATCGCAATTAGTTTGGATATTTGCGTTCTTTAAGCATAGAGTAAATAAAACTTTGAAAATTTAGTAGTTAAAATACGTAGAATTTATGTAAAATTTTGTCAATTTTTAAAACGGAACGATCCTATTATTAAATCCCCTTATTTTACTAAACTTGAATTGTTCATAAGATGCTTTATAAACATTGTGTTCTTGTAAAACTTCCAAATTATAATTTAAATTTTTCCGCAATTAGGATTTTACCATTTCGTTAGTACTATAAGTCGCACCAGTATAAAGCATACTCAATCAATAGCAGAAAAGTGAACCTAAACCCCATCACGACTCAATCGATGAAATGAAATCGAATACATTTCTTGGAACATAATACATAGCAAATTATTGTATTATAACCTGACCTCAAAATTGCAGTAGAAATTTTCTTTGTTATTGTTAGAATATAACACTTCGGAATATATAGAGAAATTATAACATACAGTTCATCCAGGTTGATATTGCGTTTGATATATGAACGTGTAAAGTTGTAATGTTCTTGCATATCTTGGAAACAGTAAGCGAGATCTAACGCTTCAGACTGAGAAAGGGCTTTAAATTAAGACTCTTAAGTAAACTCCGAATTGCAGAAAATCGGGAATATTACGCGGCTATGCATTAATTTATTATAATAAATGAAATTAATGGAGGGATATTTTTATAGGCGCTTCCTTTTCAGGCAAAAATCAATTTCTTAAATGTTAAAATTTTAAAGGTTTTTAAAAAGTGTCAACTATACGTGGATAATATTTTGAAACATGTTGCACCACAAGTGCCTTTTTTGGGACATGATTGTAATCGCCGGCGAAACTTGTATTGTGATTTATAATTGAACTATAGATGTATCTTTACGTAATTGAATGAAGACTTGGGAAAAGGATGTATTCTTACTCGACTGTCACAAAATTTCTTAATAAGCTTAAATTTTTAATGAAATGCTAAATTTCAGATTTGGAATATTGGATCGAATATTAAAATTTGTAGCCTGGAATTCTGATTCGAGTTTTTCAAAAGGTTTCTGTGCTTAATTTTAAGCGGAAGTGAATCTGTAAATGTCCTTTTAAACTAACATGTTTGGAAAGACAAAAAATATCTGGTCTGGTTTTGGTCTGGTTTTGATAATCCGAGTACAGACGTCCGAAACCATTAAATGGGGGTGATAACCGTTCTTCTCATTGCCATTAATAAGGTTGAAACTCCTTTGAAATGCTCTTTCTGATTCCGAGAAAAGGAAATTTTGCGCTGAATGCGATATTTCTGATTCCTCTTCCCTCCAATGACGTCTATAACTTCTTTGGTTCAGCAACAACTATTGTATAAGAAAAGTTGACGGCAATCTTCCGATAGCATGTCCGTGTATATGGACGACCATAGCCAATGTATTGCAGCATAATACACAAGAAAACACTCAAATATACGTTACTGAGAATCCTGCACTAGTTTGCTCGGCACATTTTTGTGAAGTGCCCGTCCAGCGTTTCTCATGGTACTGGCTTGAGAAATTTGGTGATCACAACCTCATTAGTTCCTCTCTTTTGTAAAAATTGGCTTCATGCAAGTTAATCTACATAATCATATTCCTCGCTCTTTAAGTTTTTTTTGCAATGTCTTTTCACTAATGGTTCCTTCTTAACTTCATAAATACATCGGTCAACATTGCACATCAATTGGCTCATCATGGCATGACTGGGACCTTGTGTTATAAATAACCCATTCCGATGATACTCTCTTAAGCTTCAACTAAAATGCCATAGGCAGAAAGTTCTTTGATTTGCCTTGCAGTGAGGCTCGAATGAACTGCCCCCCTCAGGGGCACATCTTCTTTAGGTGTGACGGGCTTCACGACCCCGAGGTACCCTAGTGTCTGGCCTCCTTCCGTTTTTTTCCTCCCCTTGAGTTTCTTGCTTTTTTTCTTTCCCTCGAGGGTAGGCGAGGGAGCTCTCCATGAGAAGCAATTGCCGCTCTGTTTGCTTCTTGCTTCTCATGGACAGCAAATTACCCCCACGTGTTGGCCGTCCGTGGCGACCCTTTAGACGGGTGGTGCACTGTTGGTCCCCGGTGTATCAATTCGGCTGGTATCCTAACCGTCTGGTAAGTCTGCTAGGGATCAAGCGAAAGGGTCATTCTCTGGGGCTTGGCGTTCATTACTTCGTTCCAGTTTTGTGTGCTTTTAATTTTAGAATTTGTTGTGCTTGCTGCGAGAAGCAGCCTCAACAAACAAGTCACCAGACCGCATAAGTTTTGTGGATGAGCATTGTACCAACACTGCCAGTGATGGCTTTCTCGACAAAGGAAAGGAGAAACAGTTGAAAAATTCTCATTTTTTTTCGGTTAAACGTTTAATAATAAAGAAAGTATCAAAGGTTTGAACATTCGGTGCCCACTGAAGGAGGTTTCTTTTGAAGACCCATACAATTTATAAAGGTGATTCGGAGTCCCGACGGCACCGCCTACCCAACAAGGAACGGTAGTTACTCCGAACAATCTCAACCTCGGCACACTTGCCTTGGTGCCAGGACCTATACGCTCAAGTCATCTCAGGAACGTTGACCACCCTTA